>WSYH01002412.1:0-87897 GCA_036426205.1 Ascaphus truei
GGGGGCTGCTACTGAAGGGGCAGCGGGCTCAGGAGCCGCAGCGGGCGCTGCTTGGGTGGCCTCCTTTTCCCTTTGCTCCTTCTGATACTTACCCCCTTGTGCCTTTACGGGTTGGTTTGCAGGGGGCTTCTTGGCTGCCTTCTGGGTTGCTGTCAGGGGCGCGCCCGGTGTTGCGCCTTTCGCCGCGGCCTCTGCGTAGCTCCTGACCCTCAGCTGGCAGTCCCAGAACATGTGGGTTGTCTCTCCGCACAGGTCGCAGGTTTTCTGGCGGGGACAATCCTTTGTTTAGTGTCCGGTGTTCTTGCAGTTTCTGCAGGCTTTCAGGGTGCACTGTTTCCACTGATGCCCCAGGTTCCCGCAATTACCGCAGGTCTGGGGCTGGTAAGGGTAAAAGATCCTCCCTGAGCTGCCCGCAAGTGAAAAACTGGGAGGGAGGTGGTGCAGCCGATCTGCCGCTTCTGGATTTGGCCACAAGCGAACTACCATGCTCCACTTTCCCACCCAGTACCCCAACTTGTCCTTGATCCTACTCGGCTCCTTCACCACGGTGCAAGAGCGCAGCAGAAAGGTAGCAATATCCTTTCCAGGGATATGGGGGTTCCTCACCGTCACAGTGATCCTCTTCTCGTCCCTCTGGATAGGGCAGTTCATGTCGAACTCTGAGAAGGGGACCTCCTGTTTCAGGATCTGGAAAGCCTCCCAGTACCTCCTGCAGGCTCCCGCCGTGGCGAAGGTGACGAAAAACAGGCCACCCCTGAGGTCCTGGATGCTCAGGATCTCGTCCGGAGTAAAGCCTGCTTTGCTCACCAGCTCCTTGGCAAAGGTCTCAGCGTCCAATAGAGGGCGCTGTCCGTCGACCTCCCTCAGCTGCATCACCACCGTCTGCCTCAACCAGGGTTCCAGGCGGGGGATCCTCCTGTTGCTGCTGCCCCCAGCTCCAGGGTTGGAGCTGGGGCCGCCGCTACTGGTGCTGGCAGTGGGGGTGAGGCCGCTGGGGGTGGCAACGTCGCCTGAGCCGCTGGAGCTGGTTGCCGCTGGGCCTCCTCCGTCCGTCTCCTGGCTGCTGGGGACCATCTCCGGGGGTGCCGTGTGCTTCGCTTTCTTCGTCTTCTTCTTCTTCTTCTCCTTGTGCAGGGTGGTCCCGGCGGGCTCCATGGCAACCTCCATCCTCTTGATCTTAGCCAAAACCCACCCACAGACAGCTGTTTCGACCTTGATGGGTCTCATCAGTGTGGGGTTGATTTTAACTGGGTATGCAAAGAGGCTATGGGATAGGCTATACCATAATACTGAGTTAAGTTATGGTGAGTAAAAAAAGTGACAAAAACCCACCACCCTGGCTGTGCTCAAAGCTGTGACCATGCAGCAAGCTTAAGCCTATAGGGAACCATGTTAAAAATGTTTTTTGAGGCAAAAAGTGACACTGTGTGCTCATTTGCATGTCATTTCCCAGAATCCCTTGCTGCAGTGGAAGTGCTGTATGCTGATGATAATGGGGAAAGGCGGGGTTGCAGACCTGCCAAAACATGCAGATGAGCATACAGTTGTATTTGCATATTTGCTTTCCTGTGGAGGGTTTTTGTCACTTTTTTTACTCACCATAACTTAACTCAGTATTATGGTATAGCCTCTCCCATAGCCTCTTTGCATACCCAGTTAAAATCAACCCCACACTGATGAAACCCATTAAGGTCGAAACAGCTGTCTGTGGGTGGTTTTCTGGGTATGCACCTTAACTCTGGCTGTGCTCAAAGCTGTGACCATGCAGCAAGCTTACGCCTATAGGGAACCATGTTAAAAATGGTTTTTGAGGCAAAAAGTGACACTGTGTGCTCATTTGCATGTCATTTCCCAGAATCCCTTGCTGCAGTGGAAGTGCTATATGGTGAAATAGGACTTATCTCCATTGAATTTGATCAACCTATGACCAGCATGAATTATCACCAAGCATATAACTGATGTTGGAGTTGTCCCGATTTGGCAATCAATGTAGGGTTGAGACAATAATAAAGAATTTATAAAAAAAACTTATGTTACCAAAATTGGTATACAGCTTCAAATAAAAAATGCAAGTTTGTGCAATAATAGAGTGGAACACTGTAGCTGAGATATATGAATGGATACTACTCAATGTGTATGAGTCTTTATAAAGACTAATGATTCATCTGGACACAGTTCCTTCACACATAAGATGTACAGTGGCGGCCGAGCTGACTCTAATGCGGCTGCCACCGCAGTGCGCGTGCAATGCGCGGGGTGACGCGGCTTGTCCGCGCGTCACTGTGGCGCAGGTGTCACATGGCGCGCCCGCTTCCCCGGCTTCCCCGACTTCCTCTGAAGGTTGAAGCGGGGTAAGCGGGGTTACGGGGAAGATGCAGGGGCAGAAGGGGCAGAGCAGGAGCAGCCAGGGGGTCGGGAGGGGAGAGGAAGATGCGCGCGAGGGGAGGGGAGTGCAGAGAAGAGATGCGGCTGGCGCGCGGCCAAGTTCGGCGCCAGCCGAACTAAGCCCCGGGAAATTACGGGCAAATGTTAGAATAAAAGTGGCCACAGCAGTATAGACGGTATAAATAGTAGTTGTTCACCTTACCCACTATGATGATCTTCTGGGTGGCTGGTCTTGTGCAAAACTGCTTGCTGGCATTGTAGAATGACACAACGCAATTGCGTAGGAGGGGGAGAGATGTGAAGGGGTTTATTTTGCCTCTCCTTCTATCCGTTTAACTCACCCCTCTTCTCTGTATCCGTCCGGAAAGGATTTCCTAGGTAAGTTTTTTTCAGCGTCTCCAGACGCGTAGCTTTACTCCTGCTTACCAGACCTCGCTCACCGCTTCCGCATTACGTGGGGGTGTCGGACTCTCGTCCCGCGAGATTTCAACGTAAAAATATATGTGTGTGTCTCCTCCCTGCCTGGCTTTATTCTGTATATATGTGTGTGTCTCCCTCCTCTCTCTGTGTCTCCCCTCTCTTAGTGTGTATTTAATATATGTATCTCCCCTCTCTCTCTGTGTGTTTTTAATGACGTCACCCTGCCTTGCACTCAGAGACCTCGAGAGTCAATGAGAGCCAAGGCCCGCCCCATAGTCAGGCAATAAGAGTGAATGACAGCCATGGCCCGCCCCGCAGCACACAAACACACATAAAACACTGTATACTCACTGTAACGCCTGTATGCCCACAGACCTGGCCAGTCACCAGTACTGAGGTGGGTAAGGTTATAACACGCAACTGCAGCAGTGAGGGCGTGCCCGGAGTGTGGTAGTGCGTTGCCGGGCCTGTTGAGAAAAGGTTAGCAGATACTTGCAATGTCCTGGGTATGAGAGTTTGGATAGTAATGTCCGTGTGCCAGGGTTCAGGGATAATAGAGAGCAGCGTAATCAAGTCCATAAGCCAGTGTTCGAGGATAGAAGAAGGCAGCGTAAACATATACGAATGGTCCAAAGGCAGGAGAAAGCAGGGTAATCCAATTCAAAGCAGAGTTCAAGCCAGGGAGATCCAAAGGTAAACAGGGACAGGAACCAGCACTGAAAGAGACAGGAGAGCCAAGCATAGAGACTGCACACACATGGGTCACAAGAAGCTATGCAGTGCAATGAGCTAGAGGACAGACACGGATTATAAAGGAGGGAGCACCAATGGGAGAGAAAGGAGGAGCAGAGGGTAGAGTGAGGGGTTGCAGAGATAGGTCCGAAGGAGAAAGGGAGGAGACAGGTAGATCAGACAGGGAAATGGCTTGCACACTATGAGGGGCGGAACCAGAGCTCAGGGAAGACCTACAAGTGGAGCGTGTGCGCGCGCCTTCTGTAAGGGTTGGACGCGCGCACAGTGTGTGTCAGGGAGCGTGAGGAGCGTCATGCTGCGGGGGCGCTCGCCAAGGACGGCGACGGTGCAGGAGGAGCAGCTGAAGGACGTAATGGGGCAGGAGAGGGAATCGAGGGGCGCCACAAGCGATGAGTGCCGCGGGAGGAATCTGGAGTTTGGGGATAAGCGTGCACCTTGCGGAGAACGCGCGTGACAGCTGGGCGTGCGTCCGGATAGGGCGCAGAGGAACGGGTGCGGGAGGAGAAAGGGAGAGATGAACGAGGAGGCGGAGGAGGAAGGTCAGAGGCAGGAAGAACAGGCGTGATGGGGACACATTGAGAAGCAGGAATCCCCTGAACCATCACAGTATCCCCCCCTTGAGGATCGATCTCCGGGCGATCCTGCCATGGCTTCTGGGGAAATTTTCGATGAAATTGCCAAAGGAGTTTGGGGGCCAATGGGAGAGCTTGACAGCCAATGACAGCCAATGAGAGCGAGCACAAACCAACAGACAAACATCTTTTGAGTTTTATATATATAGATGACATCACATTTTGCATCAAATGGTTCCCACGGCCCTGAGAATGGCTGTGTTTCATTTCCCTTTAAGATGACGTCATCAAAAGCAAGATGGCCACCGTCACATGGTAGTAGAGCCAATCAGATCATTGGAACTAAATCCCCTATCTGATTGGCTCAAGTACCATGTGACTCCCTTTGGATGACGTCACATCCTTTCTCCCCCAAACCTCTGTCACATGGTCTACTACAGTCAATCAGATAGGGGATTTAGCTATCTCTTGAGGTGAAAGTTCTCCTGAGGATCCGAATTCATCGTTATTGATATCATCCCCATTTTATACTTTTGTGTTGTTTCATAGTCCAAGTGCCAGAAAGGTCTGTTTTGTTCTTAAAAAAACCAGTGGATTTTTTAAAATTATTTAATTGTTTAATGCTTATTTTCTGTTTTGCACACCTGGAGCTGGGCAAAGACAACGTGCCAGAGCACCCCCCACCCCCCTCCCCCCATTGGTGCAGGAAACTCTCCCAGTAATACTGCCAGGTTAGACAAACACAGGACTCAAATCCATGCATGCCATGTCCCTTCCTCCCATCCCCCCCAAAACCTAAGGTACTTTAAAACCTATAGTCCTACTGTAAAGTGCACTAGCCCCTGCAATGCATGCTTTGTCTCCTCCAACCACCCTAAAAAAATAGAAGATACTGTTTAACAATGGACTGGACTGGCGTCATGGTATAATATATACATTTTTTAATTCTGTTTTGTTCTATTTTGCATGTCTGGAGCTGGGAAAAGACAGTGTGCCGGAACACCCTCCCCCCCATTGATGCAGGAAACTATCCAGCAATACTGCCAGGTAAGACACAGTGCTCAAATCCATGCATGCTATGTCCCCCCCAACCCTAAGGTACTGTAAACCTCTAGTCCTAATGTAAAGTGCTGAAGCCCATGTCATGCATGTTTTGTCTCCTCCAAACCCCCAAAAGCAGAAGATACAAGGCACTGTAGTCATAATGTACTGTTCCCAATGTCATGCCCTTTCCCCCCAAACTCCCCCAAACCTCAGGTACTTTAAAACCTCTAGTCCTTCTGTAAAGTGCAGTATCCCATGTCATGCATGTTTTGTCTCCTCCAACCCCCCAAAAGCAGAAGATACAAGGCACTGTAGTCATAATGTACTGTTTCCCTTGTCATGCCCTTTCTCCCCAAACACCCCAAAAATCTGGATTGAAAAATGTACGGTGCGATTGTAAATATATAATATTGTCTCTTTCTTTACAGACCAGGATGTCCAAAAAGCACCATCCATTGAGAAGAAAAAGACAAGATTTTACATTTGGAAGAATTATGCATTTTTTCCTTTGTTATCCAGAAAAAAAAATGTCCATCCTTTACATATAATTTGTTGGTGAGTTCATGTTTTACTATTTACACACATACAGTAGTATAGGTACAGTACTACACCGTACTGTACATAAAGTTGTAAAGGCATTTAAATATATATAAATATTTGACATATAGTACAGTACCATATACAGTATATCAATCTTGAAATTAAGTTGCTTTTAGTGCTTAAATAGTACTTTAAAAAAGTACTGATGTACAGTAGTTTAAATATAGTATATCTAATACTGTTAATCTTTGACATACAATACACAAAAAAATCTTTAAAATCCAGTACATACTGTAATGTAAAGTTCAAAATGCATTGAAATATATAAAAAGTCACATTAAGATACTATACAATATATAACTACAGTATACTGTAGCACATAAACAGTGTTTTTACAACTGTATATAGAGTCCAGTACTGTACTGTAGATACACAAAGAGCAGTACTACTGTACAACAGATACAATAGACAATTTGACATACAAGCATGCGTAGAAATGTGATGACATGCATATGCGTTTCAACAAGGTTCCAATTTGACATATACGCATGCGCAGAAATTTGATGACGGATATGCGTTTCAACAAGTTCCAATTTGACATACATGCATGAGCAGAAATGTGATGAAACGCATATGCATTTCATTAAAAAAAATGTTGTATGGTGCTCAATAGAAAAAAGCAATACTAAAAAGATGACTTCTTGTAGATGGAATTAACCCAATAAATGGATGTAACAGATGGTTCCAAAAGATGTGTAACTGGCAAACTATAATCCCACACAGCACGGTAGTAAAGATATAATTATAGTAGACACCTGCCGGTGACCAGTATGATGAACATCTATTTCTATGGAACAAAATTATATAAACAATGTCCAGAACATATGTAGGTAAACTGGAATAAACTCACATGGGGATAAATGTCCACAATAAACAGCAAGTCCAAATGTATCCAGCGTTCCATGGCTTAAGTGTGCCTCCGCCTGTAGATGAGTATACTGAACAAAGAAGAGAGAAAAACGGAGCATTACGTCCAATACTGGCAAAGCCAGAAAAAAGTACCAGGATGCGTTCCCACAATAAAAAATATAGCTTATTTTAATGGATCAAAAACAAAAAACACACTGGCTTTGCCAGTATTGGGCATATGCGTTTCAACAAGACTCCAATTTGACATACACGCATGTGCAGAGTATATATTTTATATTCTGAAGGAGAGCAAAGTTGTATTTTTGTATTATTCATTTTAACTTTATTATCCTGTACAAATAAAACATTTAATTAGGGAAGTACCTCTGGGACCTTTTGGACCAGGGGGAATGGGCCAGATGAAGAGGTAGTCCGTCGAAACGTCGCCCCCCTAGCATACTTGTCGTTCTCCGTTTTTTGTGTATATTCCTTGTGTTTCATGTTTTTTTTCCCCTTTTCCTTTCCCTCCCCCCCCCCCCTCACTTTGTGACATGCCCATTTGTGATACTGGTTTCTGCAAACACATTTGATTTATTTCTGGTTCGTTTTAATATTAAATGTTTATTCGGCATTACAACTGTTTTCATCATTTAGCTATTAGACAGTGAGTGCTGGTACTTACGTAGATTTGTTACAACCCATGAAATGATCGGATAATGGTCGTGCATCTGTACACTGTATTGTAGTTGGTAAGGGACTTAGCCCTCCAGCCGGTGGTTAGGGACTAACAATGGTGTTAGTTAGCGCCCTCAGAGAGGAGCTAGGCATTTTGTTTGCTTTTTGTTTTATTTTATTCCTTGTAAATAAACCCTGTTAATCAAACTTCTATATTCTCAGATGCAGTAGTTCAATCAGGTTGCAGACAGAAGATCCTAGGAATCTCACAGGAATCCCCAAATAAGAATCACAAAAAACAGGAATGGACGCAGTAGATTGATATGAACAATAAAGGCAAAAGACAATATATGGTGTAGTATGTCTCAATAAAGTGCGTGGATGAATTAAAACTCACTATACACTCACAGAGTTGTTTATTTTTTAAAGCATATCTGTATCTATCCGTGTGTTGATTATTCCTTCTTTCAAGGATGTTATTCAAACCCAGGAAAGGATTCAACAGTGGAATAAGTCACTCCTCTGGTCTTGCCACACACTGTATTTGATTAAGGAGAGTCTAATAGTGTATTAACGTTATTAAATAAAGAAAATGCACATGAACATGAATAAAATCAATCTCACAAACATGACGGTCAGTCTCAGCTTTTAGGAAGGTCAGTGTAGTTGTTCCTCTGTGTGGATAAGACCTCTGGATTAATTGTCAGGGCTGGTGTGTATTTTCAAACCTAAAGAGATTTCTTCACCTACAGAGTGCTCCTGATATCGCGTCTCTCCACTCACGTTAGATGTTAAAGTTGACTCCATGGAGAGCTGGAGTCTCTCACTCTGGTCTGAATCCTAGCTTTCACACTGGATCCACCCAATGCATTCCACAGTGCTATTGGCTGCTTCCTCAGGGGTTCTGACATTAGCCTTCTCTTTCCTATGTATATAATGGCCAATATATTGTACTCGGGCAAGATAAGGTA
This sequence comes from Ascaphus truei, assembly GCA_036426205.1. Classification (NCBI taxonomy): domain Eukaryota; kingdom Metazoa; phylum Chordata; class Amphibia; order Anura; family Ascaphidae; genus Ascaphus; species Ascaphus truei. The sequence continues at coordinate 8,270 of WSYH01002412.1, forward strand.
AACCAACCTGATATACATTATAAAATAGTATATATTATAACAAATCGAGTTTTGGCAAACCAGAAGCAAAAATCAGGAGGCAAGTATTTTTCGAACCAAAACACTAGTGAAAGTGCCCACCCTTAAAATATATAGTGTGCGTTGCAGGTGTGTTTTGCAGGTGTGTGTCTTGCAAGAGTGTGTGTGTTGAAAGTGTGTGTGTATGTGTCGAGTGTGTGCTTTGCGTTGTAGGTGTGTGTGTTGTGTTCTGCAGGTGTGTGTTGCAGTACCTGGAAAATCCTTTGGAAGGCCTTCATCCTGCAGTGGATCGACAAGGGTTGAAGATGATGTATATTATTATTTTAGTCCTTGTCAATCCACTGCTGGATAAAGGCCTCCCACATTATTTTCCAGTTACTGCGGTTGTACGCCTCTCTTCTCCACGTTGTTCCATTACATTTTCTTATTTCATTCTCACATCTTACTTTTGGTTATTGTCTTGGTGTATTAATCTCTCTTGGAATCCAGTCGAGTACCATCTTTGTCCAACGATGGTCATTTCTTCTTGCAATATGTCCGGAACACTAACCTTTGATTTCTTCACCCTTTTGATGATATTACAGACTTTTGTTTGTTTTCAAACCAATTCATTAGTTTTCCTGTCTCTTTGGTAATACCCAGTATGTACAGTATTTATTATACTACCTATATTATAATTTTCAAACAGTCACAGCGGAGTCACACTCGATGACTCGTTAACACTGATTGGCTATCTTACTGACCAATCAACGCTGAGCTGGGCATTAATTAAGTAAAATAGATATGAGGGGGCAATTACTGAGGCAAAAAAAATATGAAGGGCAGTTACTGAGGTAAAATAGATATGAGGGTTAATTACAGCAGTGAGATAAAATACATATACGGGAGCAGTTACTGAGATAAAATAGTAACAAGGTGAATCTACTGAAGTTAAATAGATGAGGAGACCTTGTGTTAGATCCCTTAGATTGTAAGCTCTTTGGGGCAGTGTCTCTCGTTGCCTTCCCGATTGTTTATAATTTATTTACCTTGAATTGTAACTTTGTAAAGCGCTTCTTAAATTGTTAGAGCTATAATATATAAAATGAAACGTACATGAAAAATGACATGTTGGGTAATCTCGAGCTCCAAGATTCAATTGTATAATGATTCAGTCTGAGAAACCCGATATCAAATATTGTTTACAAATAAGTTTTAAATCAAAACAATTTACAACCACCGTGTATTTTATTATAACAATCAGAATGTCTTTTTACGTTTAACCCTTTGAGTGCTGGAGGGGCCGTGGCTTCATAGGTGCCATGGTCTCTCCGGCCCTTGCTGTCATGTGATCGTTCCGTCACTGATGAAGGAGCGGTAAGGGGAGGACTTCTCTTTCTGTTTCCCTCCTAGTAAGGTTGTGTTCTGTTTTGACTGTAAATATCCAAAGCAGCTGAACATTTAGACAAGATTTGGTTCATATAACAGTTTTCGTTTCCAAAAAGAGAAATAGTGAGGTTGCTGTTGTCCATAACAACAAAACAAAAAGTGATACCCAATTGCTATCTTAAATGTGGCCACACTTTTCTGAGACAAGCACCTCAAATTAAGAATACTTTAAATTGACTGATTAATTGTTTTGCTTGGATATTAGCTGATTTCACCTTCCTTTTCTCTACTTAACAGGCACCTCTTGGAAACACTTATTTAAAAATTAGGCACAAAGTTTGTTAAGTAAATATTCCATCGGCAGACAAGACCTAAAAAAACTAATGGTCAGCATTAAACGAATATTATAATTAACTAAACCTCAATATTTATTCGCCCTCAATATTTATGTAACTACTAAATCTGTTATTGTCAATTATTTGGGGGAAATATTTCTTTTTGGTGAGCTGTATTTCAACTTGTGGGGCATTTAACAATAGATAAGGGGAGGGTAGAGAGTATTTCTGAATATAATGTAGCTTTGAACACAAGTGGAATACAGTATCTTCTCCTGATAAGAAAAAGCACCCACATGTCATCATGGTTAGGGAATTGAAGGAAAGGCTAGTGTTTCCTTTTATATGGAGGTGCTTCTCTGTAAGTATCAATCTGCTCATCCTCGCCTGTTTCTGTTGAGATAGTCTTAATTCAATTTAAATGATACATTTAGTTGAAATGATGCTAACACCTGCAATTTATATAGATACATGTTTTCTACTTACTGTATGACTGGTAGGGTAACAAGTCTTAAAGCCTGGTGAAACTTTTGCAGACACATAATCTATTAGTTATATACCCATTTTCCATTTATAGTAATATTTAGAATGATATTCCTTCTTTACATCAGAATGCTGTTACAATTAAACTTCATTCAAGCTCAAATATTTAATAAATTATAGAAAAATATGACATTTTAAAAATGTATTGAAACGTGCATACTTTTAGGGGCAAAGAAGATTGTAGAATAACATACAGTATTTTGTGTTAAATAGTAAATGTTTCACCCAGCCCGTAAAGCTCTGTGCTTTCATTGCTTACAGTTTGTTTTTTCAGGGCATGGCATGATGCCAGTTTTGGGCAGAATAGCTTCCCTGGGAAATCAGGACACCGAACAGTTGGTTGTCCTAAAAGGATATTTACTTGTGGCTCACAAACAACAATGCACCTCTAATTGCAGCAAATGGGAAAAAAATCAACAAGTGATATGCCTGATGCTGCATCCTGCTTCTCAGTCAAAGGGACTTATTCATCAAGCTCGATAGTGCTGATTGGGGCACACTCCTCCTTTCCACATTTTTCATCTCTCCTCCTCTCCACCTATGCCACCCATACACTGCACCATTATTTATACACCTCTCTCAACAACTTCTTTATCCCTCAATAAAAAGCACCCACAAAAATCCTCTATTCACACCCTCTATCTACTCCTTCCTGAGGCTGGAGATCACTACTATCCTGAACACAGACATAAACACACCTGCTCTCACTCACTCCTCTCTGCCATCTCTTCCCCTAGTAATGGTGTTAACCTTTCTGATTTAATACTGACTAACCTTAAAACTCACCTCACAAATCAAGCATCCCAATAGCCTGCACTCATGGCTATTGTCCCACACCCACAGTCACTCCTACCACTCATTGTGACCAAGCACTGCCATCTACAGCACTTATTCCCTCACCAACTGTGTCTGTAAGTCTCCCATCATACCACTTAGATTGTTGTAAGCTGTTCGGGCAGGGATTTCTTTTCTTATTGTCTGATTTTGCTGCACTTATTGTAGTATTATATTTTCCTGTACTGTATTCTTTGTGAAGAGCTGAGTACACTTTTGGCGCTATATAAATAAAGATATACATAAATACATACATACATTTTTCCCGGAGCAGCTCATTCTGGCCCCCCTGCTGTGCATCTGAGGCCGTAGCTGATGGGTTAATGAGTACACCTTCCAGGATCATCTACCTTTGCTGTGAGATTGGCGAGATTGCTCCTATACTCATTTCTCCCTGCAAGTGCTTTCTTTCACTACCATACGACTGGTTACATATTGACACTTTGCTATCAATACTCTCAGCCAGGATACAGCTAGCATTGTGCTACATACAGTATTATCCTCTACCAGCCAATTGCATTTTTTTCCAGCCATTTATTTCCAGGGATTTTTCACTTTGATATCATATCACTGATCCTCCTTCAGTGGGGTTTTTTCATCAATTGATTGGACATTTCATGTTTTCTTATATGCATGTAGCCCCAGTTCCCTTGAGCTTCCCGAGATCCCCCTCCTTGTGGGCAGCGCGGTCGCGAGTGCCGCCGGAGCCAGCAACGGACCCGCCGGCTGCTTGCAAGGGTGGGGGCCGGAGCAGGGAGCGCTCCGGGTCCTGGGAGTCTCGGCGGTGCACCCGGCTAGCAGGGGCCGCCATTACAAGGCACGTGCATGTGCAGTGGTCGTGCTTGCGCAGAAGAGACTAGGGAGTTGCGGCAGCCATTAGGAAGTCGCGCATGCGCAGTAAGAGCACGCACGCGGCCCCAATGCAGCTATAGCCTCCGTGGGACTACAATTCCCATGAGGCCTAGGGGGGAAGCCCCAGGTGACCTAGAACAGCCAATAGGGCTCAAGGAATCTCAGCAGTTGCAGTTGGCAGTTGGCAGTTGGGAGTTGGAGCTGGGGGAGTTAGGGTGTGTGTGCAGGGAGCAGTAGCCCCTAGCACTAGGCCTAGTTACCCCCAGAGGTCCCAGATAAGTTACCATTCCCCAGTTTGTGGTTGCTTCAGGGATAGGCCCTACGTAAGGAGATCTGCCCCTTTAGCTATTTGGTTAAGTTAGGACACCCTCAGTGTCGAGCAGCCTGATTGCTGGGTCTGGGCTCAGACCCCTCAGTTACATAGAGAATATCTTCGTGGAGGCCCAGCCAAGCAGTGACTGTGATTGTGACTGTACCCATCAAGGTACAGACAGTGTGGAGCTATGGTGATATTATCCACGCTGGAAGTCACCCCACGCGTAGGAGGACATCACGTCGGATCAGACGGATCCATACCGGTTGTATAGCGGTACCCGCGGGCTGGAGCCCCGGGCAGGTATCTATAAATAGTGCACCAACACGTCCAGGGATAGCGCTATCTCCATCACACGTGGGTGGGTTTGGACATAAGGTACTCTGGGGAATACTTATGTTGATGTGTGCACCCGGTGCACTTCTATGTGTACGGCTATATGCATTATTCTGTGTCGTACAGGTACCGAAGTTATTAGTATTAGCAATAGTAAACAGTTATTAGCATACACTGTGTGCGTGTCTTATTATTGTGGTTCCTGTAAGAGGACCATCCCACTCAGGTGGGAACCCTTACAGGTGGAGGCGCTGTGTACGACGAATCAGGTAACCCCAGGCTCCCAGTGGCGGAGGTTCAGGTCTTCTGTGAGCCTATCAGGTAACGCACCACAACAGGTAACATAAGTGTAGATTTCCCCACATGGTCCCCATCTGCGATAGGGGGGGGGGGGAAAGGTGTTACATGCATTTTTATACATTGTATATTATTAGAGGTTCATTGCCTCCTATGTCATATTTGTCATATCAATGTTATAGGGACTTTGCTTTCCCTGTTTTTTATTAAACTTGTCCATAGTGACATTTACTATCAGAGGTTTGTGCTTTTTTTTCTTTTTTGTTACCATATGGATTAGGTGTATCCTCATCAGAGCAGCATCCCTCTTTAGTACGTGCCTCCCCCTTGATCACTACATATTTTTGTTTTACTTATTTGATTGGACACTTTATCACGTTTTTATTATTTTTATATATTCAATTGAGCGCTGGTTCTCTTTTTTCTTTTCATACATACATACATACATACATACACATATACATACATACACACATACATACATACATACATACATACAGAATGGGAGAGAAACACCAATTGAAATCAATGGGTGTTTCCTTTATGAACAATCCCAACAGTTGTCATGTGTCAGCTTCCAACTCTATGTTATTAAAAAGTAAATTCAAGATGTTTTTTTTATATATATAGAATTGAAGCAGGGGGTCTCTAGAGCTAAACCCCATTAATTTCACCTTCAGGGAACCCCTGCTTCCAGAAGTACTTTCCTCCGAAGTGGGTGCCGGTAGCACTCCAGGGTTCACTATATGGCTGCTTTTCAAAGGTTCCTGGAGTTACCGGCACCCTCTTTGGTGGTGAGTACCTCTGGAAGCTGGGAGTTCTCTGAGCTGAAATTAACGGGGTTCAGCTCCGGAGACCCCCTGCTTCAATCCTGTATTAAAATAATGAAGAAAAATAACGCTTGGATTGCTCCTTTAAAACAACGCTGACCAATTTAGAGCCAAAGCTCTAAAAGTCATAGACCAGTGAAGATCGTAATTTTCATATTAAATTAGTACGACAGTGTTTACAGTTTGCAGGTTTTTGCAATTTCAAATCCCAGTGGCAGTTCTCTTAGTGACCTTGGGCTTTTAGTGACCTTTTCACTTTATCTCTCTGTGCCTCAGGCATCAGAATTAGATTGTAACCTTTACAGGGCAGGGAGTTTGTGCCTGCAAAATTGTACAACACTGTCAGCAATATATTAGCGAAAACATATTATTATTATTGTATTATTGTAACTGCTAGCAACAAATGTGTCTCAACTGTACACCATACTGCCTATTTTTCTTTTCCTCCACTCTTCTCTTCTTTTACTGTATATTTTAATATGAAAGAAAGCAAGGGATGTAATAGAGCTTGAGGTTTCATAACAGAAGAAAATGTGCTAGCTTTCTTTCCTGCATAGTCTATGTTTGTTAAATAATTATTTGACTCATTTTGCAAAGAAAAGACCACTTTTGAAAAGAAACCGGTTGGCATCTGGGTGGAGCAGACCCCTGTACCTTCTCCAGGACAGAGGTTATAATGCCCAACAAGATACCAGTCATTCCGTGACATATGAATGCTTGTTGCAAACTATTAGTCTATGTGTTGCCTTCTGAGTCTTAGGCTGAGTTTATAGTAGCGGCGACGGCGACGTGCTTGCGACCGCTGACGTCACACGCCACCGTCGCTATAAGCGAAAGTTGAACTTTGGTGCAGGAGACTTTGGGAGGGCGACAGGGGGTGTGATGGAGGCGTGGCCATGAGCGGTTCACCCTCATTGGTTGAACCACTCACGTGACACTGACGTCACACTGTCATCGCTGTCCAAGACAAAATCCCTTGACTTCTGCGATTTCGGTCGCTATGTCGCTAAGCAGTGCCGTCACAGTTGCGCCCACTATGTGCACCCACAACGGACTTCAAGAACTAGTGACAACGCTGTGTCGCCGTCGCCCTCACTATAAGCATAGTCTTAGCTTTATGACCAGCACTTACCTGGGTCCTTCTTTTGTGCAAATTATCTTTTATTACTCAGTCGTCAGACCCAGCTGTTTGGGTCACTCTCTTGCTCAGTATTTCCCAACCGGGGTTCCGCGGCACCCTGATGATTTGTGGGTTGCTGGAGAATTTCAATGGTCTCCCAAAGCAGGGAGAAAGCAGGGCAGATGCTAGGGAGCTGGGTAGTTCCCTCCATCTTGATTGGCTGCATTACTAAGCAGCAGCCAATCAGAAGTTAGTGCCAGGAGCTTGGGGGGCGGGGAGGGTGGCGAAGCAGAGAAAAAGTAGGAAGCAGCATGGACAGGAGAGAGGTGAGGCTGTGTGTCTCTGTACTGTTGTGTGTGTGTGTGTATTTGTATTTGTTCTGTCTTGTGGTGTGTATGTGTGTATTTGTTCTGTACTGTTGTGTGTGTGTGTGTATTCGTTCTGTCCTGTTGTGTGTGTGTGTGTGTTTGTGGTGTATTTGTTCTATCCAGTGTGTGTGTATTTGTTCTGTCGTGTTGTCTGTTTGTGTCTGTATTTGTTCAGTCCTGTTCTGTTCTGTTGTGTGTATTCATTCTTTCCTGTTATGTGTATTTCTACTGTCTGGTTGTGTCTCATGTGACTCTCTGTCTGTCTCTGTCCCCTCTGTATCTTGTGGCTGTGTCTTTCCCCGCTGTCCTGTGTCTCCTGTGACTGATTGCCCTGTTGTAGGGGTGCCTCACAACTGAGCAATGTGATTAGGAGAGCCTCGTGAGAAAAAAGGTTAAAAACGACTGCTCTAGATTTTTATCTTGAAAAACTTGTTCAATAAGCCTGAGCACAAAATTTCAGAAGAGGGACCCTCAAAATACTATCACAAAATATGTATGAACTGTTAGTTTGGCCAAGATTCTGAGAAATTCCATGAACATGTCGGGAAAAAATCTCAGCATAGTCCATAGACGCTGTAATGGTCAATCGGATTAACACAGTCAGGGTCCCTGCATTGGAATGGGACTCACGCTGTGTGAATCCTACCAGGACTATGCTGCAGTGTTTGCGAGATGCTTGTGAATTTTCCTCAGACGCTGGGCCACAACCAACAGTTGCATCTGTACAGGACTTTGAAAAGGCAGATAAGAAATAGAAAGCTCTCTATTTGCCCTCAATTAATGGCAATTTAATCATGGCCCTTATTAAGACTGGAACAATGGCCATGATGAAAGTAAAATGCATTGTTCCAATATAGTGGTATTGATATTACTGATTTTGTAATGATGTAGTCTCTCTTCCTTTCTCTCTCTGTCCCTCTGCTCTGTCTCTGCTACGCTGCCACTCTGCTCTTTTTATCTCTCAATCACACCCATGAGCCACCATCCCTTCCCTGCCAGCACAAATTGGTGTCTGGGGAAGGAAAGGTGACTTTACAGGAGATTTGAGCTCGAGCATTACATGAAAATTAGCTTTTGTTTTCAACTCGAGCATGAAGGTCCAAGTTTGTGGGTTGATGTTGGGACGGATTATGGAAATAGTGAGCCAGGTACATTTGGGGGAGGGGAGGCATGTGGGGGATTCAGAATCAGGAAATCCCAAACCACCCATTCTTAAAAACAAGAATTCAATTATGTCTTAGTCATTAGATAACTTTGTCTGCCTTCAGAATCCCAGCTCTGAGGTTACATGCCAAATACCTTGGATATCTTGATTCAAGACAATGTGTTGCAGATTTCATTTGTTGTTGACTGGGACTTGAATTATAAATATTTACATAAAGAAATGATGGATTGACTTCCAGCTTTGGTGAGAGATCAATTACTTTCTTCAAAAAACATTCAGATTGAGTACGACCTTCCAGTTACATGCTGGTGGTTTTGTCTAGTCTGAAATTATATTGTCTTCATGCATGAGCATTGACTGTCTTGTATTGAAGGCCAAAAGTCAGAAGCGTATTAACGTGTGAAGTTGTCCCAGTTCACCTTGTGAATGTTCCTGTGATTTTTTTTTAAGGAAATTTGCAAATTAGCAGAATGTTCAAGAAAAAGATATTGGTTAATTTCCAGGTTCGAAAATGCATATATTTCTGTTTCAGCAAAATATTTGCAGATGCTGATCCTATCCCTTTTTAAATAGAAAACATTTCACTTTTAATTTTACTGGCATGCTGACTGACTTTAGTAGGAACGTTGAAGGTGGGTTACTGGCTAATATGGTCCTCTTATGTTGAACTATGTTGTCAATTAAGACATGTACATGGGAAGATATGGAACCATTAATAGTTTAGGCAATCTAAGACTTGAGGTTATCAAAAAAATGGGGCTTTAAATAGCATAGTGTTTCTTTGTGTGGCTCCTTATTCGTATATATTTTACATTGTGCTCATTTTAAACACAACACACTAGACACAACATTTAATTGGTTTTGTGTTGTCTTGAAAGAGTAGACATCTTTTTAAAATATATTATTATTCAATGACTTAAGAGTAAATAGAATATCTAGTGACTTAAATTAGCTTTGTCTTAAACTTGCCTTTGCTTGTGCATGAACTGTTAAATTATCTTACTCATGTGTGTAATACGATTTCCACTGCAGTGACTTGCTGCTTTTACAGACAATCAAATAGCTATCCATCCCCATGAATAAAGTCATTCCCTGCTCTTCTTGCAATATAGAAATAGTTTAATTGTAATTGCAGCAACGCTGATATTGGGAGGCTGTGTTTGGATCTCAGTTACTCTTAGCATTGTTGAACATTTATTTAAGGCTATATAAATATGGATTATGTCGGATACTTCTATCAAATTTTGCCAACTACAATGCTCCAAGTTATAGATAAAGAAAGAATATAACCTTAATGTTTCCCGATAAAAAAAATAAGAACTGAAAAATGGTAAATACCTTTTAAATTCATATTAAACATTAAGAGCTATAACACAATATAATAACATATCACTTTTTGTATACTAACCTACACATTAGAAGCTATAATTTCAACCTCCAATAAACAAAATGGCATTTTAACGGAGAGGTACATTTTTATCAATGAGACTCCACCAAAGCCCACAGTACTGTATGTGACGACATATTCTAGAATCAGTGAGACTGACTAAAAAGCAGTGAGACTTAAAGAAAATGAGTGAGGAATAGAGAGCCCAGAATGGAAGCAGGTTTGTAAATGAAATTGTTAGACGATGCTTTTTCTACCATGCTATATATACAGCAAGAGCTGCTTAGAAAAATGAACTCTAGAATAAATGAGTTAAATGGCGGGAAAGCATTGGGTGGTTGAAAGTACAGTAAGTGTGGGCACTTTCCCTATTGTTTTAGTTCTGCTCCTGAAAATTTTTAATGTCTTGCTTAGGTTTCGTTCTGCTGGATCTTGATTGGTTTTGGTTTAGTTTTGAATTATTATTTTTCATTTTTGCGATATTTTTTACCTCTTTTAAAAAAAAGTTTGCAAGTCTTTTGGTTGACAAACTCAAAAGTTAGTCCATGTTATAATTTTTTTTTTAAAGAGAGAGAGAGAGAATATAATCCAAAAATGAGCTTTTGTCCCTTTTTGGCTCGAATTTCGCCATATTTAATAGTTGTTCCAAAGTTCTACTTAAGATTCCAAACGAATCTCAAAGTTTGCAAAATTCAGATTTCGAACCTGCAACTATCGCTAGTTAAAATTACACAGCATAAGGAATCAGAAAAATACCATGTGGATGAACCATGTCTGCTATGCTGCCCTTCCTCTGGGCATCCTTGGGGAGTTCTGCTGATTAAATTCCCTTGAGTGGACAATTACTGTACATGTTTATGCTGATCATTCCAAGCCCAAAACACAAATTACCATTTACTATTTCGTTACTGCATTTGCAGTGCTTTATTTTAGTGGACTAGTTATAAATCTTTTCATTTCGATATAACCTACTATAAAATTATTACTTACAGTAGGCAAGCAAAAGTAAAAATGCTTAAAAAAAAATGTGGTACTGTGCGAGATTTCAATTAATTCTAAACTTGTTAATTATTCTAGAAAAATTCATTCGCAATATCTATCTATGCGCAGTAAATAATAGTAAAGACTTTTTATTTCTTCTCCTTTTATTAATAGTAGAGATGTATGTTTTTAGATTTACAAATATAAAGACTGATGGATACTCCATACCCCCCTAGTACCATTACAGTTCAAACACTGATTATAAATTATATGTGGATAATTCACACAGATTCATGCAATTAATATTTTAGATTGTATTTATGCCATAGTATATTTGTGCATTATTACCCTCTTCTATCCTTTCCTAGAGACTTTAAAATGATCTTGCAACATATTTTAAATAGAATTAGATATACAGATGTAGCAAAGTTTATTACAACCGCTGGCGTGTTATGGTAAAATATTCTGTGGTATTAAAGCCATTGAATTTTATGGAAAATCTGTGATATTCTGCTTTATTAGCAGTTCAAGTAACCGTTGCTACACTAGTATATTGTGGTAGGGCTTATTTTCAGTGGATCAGCTATTATATATTGGCATATCATCAGAATTTGTATTTTTTTATATTTCATGTTATACATCCTTGAACATATGTTAAAACTGCGTCTGAGAATTTTTTTATCAATTTAAACACAACTGCAACAAACATAGATAGTTGGTTCAGTACTGTATTTTGTACTGTACTATGTAGCATTTTGCTTGCTGCTCAATGAAAGGAAACTGAAGAGGTAGGGAAGCCAGAGAGTTTGGCAACCATCCCACAGTACTCAGCATGTGGCAATAGCAAGTAACAAGTGTTAGCACATGCCAACTGGTAGATAGGTGTAAATGTCTTTGTTAACAACAAACATCGCTGGTAGTGCTCATCAGAGCAAAACAGCAAATCTGTTCCCCACTACATAGTGGAGAATATCCAAACTACCCTAATTAGCTGATGGGTGTGTAGAAATATTTATAAATGAATGAACTACAGCATTGCTCATCCTGAATGACAATCTGTGCGGCAGTGCCCCGCAATGTTGAACTGTGGTATGAAGGGCCCTCAGGGGGAAACAATTGTAGAGACCCACTACAAAGGCATAGCCAAAGAAATCCTATTTTATATATATACATTATCTATATATATCTATATATATATATATATATATATCTTCAACATACTGTGCATTCCCTGGAGCTGTAGAACACATGGGGTGTAGGTAAGAGATGAGGCTTGGTCTAGGACATTTGGTCTCTGCCGTTTCGCCGCGACTATATGTCCACCGGTGCTTCGCTGAGACTCACCTGTCGCCGCCACCAGCCTCTTCACCACTAATATAAGTGCCTAAGCTTAACCCTTTCCCTCAAACCTCATACCCTAAGTCCTTACCCTGAAATCACCTACCGTAACCCCTTAACCTAAAAACTTAAATCGTAACAACTTACTTAAAAAAAACCTAACGTAGCCCTTTCCCTAACCACTAAAACCCTAAAAGTTAATCCCCTACCCTAACCACTAAAAGCACTAAAACTAATCCCAGACCCAACCTACTAAAACCTACCTTTTCCTGGAATCGGATGGCGGTGTAGGTTCCAGCGGTGGATAGTCTGCGGCGAAATGGGTACAACCAAAGGTCCTATTGTGGTGATGAGAATAGGATGTGCGGCAGGGAGAGAGTAATGTGGGGGCTGAAAAAGCGGCATGGGGATAGTAGCGAGAGTAATGTGGGGAGGGCGGGACAGAGAGAGTGACCTGCGGGGGGTAGAGATATTGACCTGTGGGAGGGAGCGAAGGTGACCTTTGTGGGAAGCAGAGGTACTGACATAAAGAGGGCAGAAAGAGAGAGCGTGACGTGGGGATGGAGATAGTTACCTGTATGTGTGTGTGGGGGGGGGGGATAGTGGCCTAGAGGGGGAGAGGAAGATAGTGACCTGTGGGGCAGATAGAGTGCCTGTGGCAGGACGGCCTGTAGCCGAGGTCAGAGAACAGTCCACACGTGTAGTTTCAGGATAAATGAAAACGTTCAGTGGCTTTAGTTCTCCACAGCAACATAACGTGCGGGTACACTGTCCCTTTAAGCAAATAAATCCTGCTCCACGTTGGGAGAAAACTGACTAACACAGCAGTCCTAGCTAGCAGGCTGGCTGGCTAAACCATACCCAAACCGTAAGAGTCTTTTTAAGCAGTCATGCAAACAAATGAAAGAAATCTTACTTTGGCTGCAGTAAGTAGTGCTGTATCCTTCTGGCTAGCAGCACATCTATCCATGTGCTCTCATCTGAGACAGGCAGCTACTGCTGGTAACAAGATCCTTATCTACCTTGCTGGCTCTCAGGTGTCAGCTTACATCATGATTAGCTAGCTTCCACCTGAGTTAACCCTTATGAGTGCTGGATGAAGCACTCAGACATATGTTTCCCAGGCATAACTGATAGGGGTTGAATTCACCCTGTCACATACCTCCCCTGTTTGTGTGTGGCTAGTGTCCCACACGGCTGAAGCCCGACCCTCCAGTCCTTCTCTTGACAAAAAATCAGCATTTCCATGGTCTTTTCCAGGAGGGCCATATACCACCTGGTCAACCTTGGATTTGTGTCCTTCATGGTGTTTAACCACTTCAAGGGCGCATGGTCAGTGACCAGGGTGAAGTGTACTCCGGCGACATAATGTCTCAAGGCCTCAATTGCCCATTTTACAGCGAGGCACTCCTTCTCAATAACGGAATACCTCACTTCCCTTGGGAACAGCTTCCGGCTGATGAACAGTATGGGGTGTTCAACACCATCAAATTTCTGAGACAGCACTGCTCCCAGTGCTACCTCTGAGGCATCCGTCTGGATGATGAAGGGCTCTTTAAAATCTGGGCTCCGAAGAGCGGGGCCCTCTGACAGGCACTTTTTTAGCATGTCAAAGGCGTCTTGGCACTCCCAAAACCATTTAACTTGGGTCGGGGCACTCTTTTTTGTCAGATCTGTTAGGGGTGCAGATATTTCTGAAAAATTGGGGATAAACCGCCGGTAATACCCTGCTAACCCCAAAAGGGAGCGGACCTGTGTCTTTGTCTGTGGGGTGGGGACTTCCTTTATGGCGGCCACCTTGCTAGCTAGTGGCCTTACTATCCCTCCCCCAACGGCATAGCCCAAGTACTTTGTAGTGGATTTACCCAGGGCACATTTTTTGGGATTTGCAGTGAGCCCTGCTTCTCTTAAGGACGTTAGGACTGCCCTTAACCTTTTTTTATGAGACTGCCAGTGTCTGCTAAAGATGACAATGCCATCCAAGTAGGCCACGGCATATGCCCTATGGGGTCGTAGTACCTTGTCCATTTACCTTTGGAATGTGGCTGGAGCCCCATGTAACCCAAATGGCATTGTGACGAATTGGTATAACCCGAGAGGGGTGGCGAAGGCAGTTTTGCATTTGGATTCTTCCGCTAGAGGTATCTGCCAATATCCTTTCGTGAGATCTAGGGTAGAGATATACTCTGCTTTCCCAAGCGAGTCAAGCAATTCATCCACCCTAGGCATTGGATATGCATCAAATCTGGATACAGCATTTACCTTTCGCAGATCCACCCAAAATCTCACCTTCCCATCTGGTTTAGGGACCAACACGATAGGGCTACACCATTCGCTGTGGGACTCTTCGATCACGCCCAATTCCAACATGTCTATTATCTCCCTCTCTACCAGGTCTTTTCGGCCCTCTGGCAATCTATAGGGACGGGACCGTACTTTTACGCCAGGTTCTGTCTCAATCCTATGGGACACTAAATTAGTCTGCCCTGGCAGCTCCGAAAAAACATCTGGGAACTGGTCACATAATTCTAGTAGGTCTGACCTTTGTTCCGTTGTTAACTGCCCTCCCATGGGAACCTGATGGTCATTGTACGTACTACCCTTTGGAAGCTGCGGACCCAAATCCGTCTCTCCTTCCCGAGGGTGGATGAACAGCGATCTCATCATTTTCCAGGGTTTCAGGAGGTTCACGTGGTAGATTTGTTTACCCTTCCTGGACCCTGGTTGACAGATCTCATAGTTCACCTCCCCGGTGCGGCGGAGAACTTGGAAAGGACCCTGCCACTTCGCAAGGAGTTTACTCTCTGATGTCGGTAGTAGTAGCATCACTTGGTCCCCATTTTGGAAGACCCTCAAGCGAGCATTTTGGTTGTACTGCCTCTCTTGACGTTCTTGGGCAGATTTGAGGTTTTCCTTAGCAAACCGACCTATCATGTCTAGGCGGTTTCTAAGGTCTATGACATACTGAAGGGTATTTTTGGAGGGGGAAGGCTCCTTCTCCCAGGATTCCTTCAGTAGGTCGAGAATACCCCGAGGTTGGCGTCCATATAGGAGCTCAAACGGGGAGAAGCCTGTGGATGATTGGGGAACTTCTCGTACCGCAAACAACAGGAAAGGGAGAAGTTCATCCCAAGCTCGCTTTTCAGTGTCCACAAACTTCCTAAGCATGGTTTTTAAAGTACGGTTAAACCTCTCTACCAATCCATCAGTCTGAGGATGGTACCTCCAATAACTTTAGGACATCCTGCATTAACTTTGCCATGAAATTTGTTCCCTGGTCAGTTAACATTACTTGGGGAAGTCCTACCCTAGAGAACAGTTCTAACAGCCTGTGATCAACCTGTTTAGCAGTGGCTGATCTCAGAGGAAAGGCCTCAGGATATCTGGTGGCATAATCTACCACAACAAGTATAAATTTATGTCCCTTCGCAGAGGGTTCTAAAGGTCCGACCAGATCTACCCCAATTCTCTCGAATGGGACGGCTACCAAGGGCAGAGGAACCAAGGGAGCCGGCTTCTGTCTTTTTGGCTAGTTAACTGGCATTCAGGACATGTCTCACATAGTTTCATGATGTCACCATGTATGCCTGGCCAGTAAAACCGGGACGAGATGCGGTCCGTGGTTTTATCTCTGCCCAAATGACCACCCCATGGGAGAGTATGGGCTAGGGTGAACACCGTTTTAATCAACCCTTTAGGGACTAGCATCTGTCGAATGACCTCCCCTGTTTGTGTAACTTTATTCACACGATATAGAATGTCATTCAACAGTTCAAAATGTGGAAACACTTTTACACCTTGTTCATCCATTATCTTGTTGTTGACCTGTACCAACTTCTCATATTGTCTAGGCAGAGCTGGGTCCTCCCTCTGCCTCTGACAGAAGTCAGGAAGATCCAGGTCTGGCAAAATTCCCGTATCTATCTGTTCCCCACCCTGGTCATCCCTGGCCATGACCTGCAGTCCTTTGGGCTGACTAATGTTACCAAGAGTCCCAGCCTTTCTTAACCAGTCCTCTTTTCCGCACGTCTCTGTTTACGTGTCTTTGGGACATGGTGTCTACGGGGAAAAATCTCTGGGGAAAAAGGGAACAAGTCTCCGGGCTTCTCCGGTACCAGAGAAGGAGGCTCCGTTGGAGTAGGGGCCAACAATGTTTCGAGGTAGGGCCAGTCTCGGCCAAAGTAGAACAGGAGCAGGTAGCCAGGGAGCAACTCCCACTAGTAGGCTAGCCTCTTGATCCTGGATACGCAGTAGAACATTCGCAGTCGGGTATCTCTTTGTATCCCCATGGATACACTCGATATTCCAAGGAGAGTCATAAGATAGTCTATTGCTTGGAATTAGGGCCTCTAGGATCAGGGTTTTTCCAGGGTTTTTCCAGAGCCCGAGTCCAGCATGGCGTTTACTTTTGTCCCCTCCAGAGATGCTGGGACTAACAACGGATTGTGGTCCCCTCGGAGACAAGCTGTGGCAGTGGTTCTGCCATATGAACAGTCCATCTCATCATCTCCTGAATCCGCAACCTCGGTCGTCAGCGAAAGCTCTCGACGGGGCTCGGTGTTTGGACCTCTCCGCTGTTGGATGGGGTCCTCCCTTCTGGTTGGTGGGGTTATCCTCTCCACCGGGTGGGTGACACGAGTCCAGGTTCTCGGGGAATACTGTGGGTGGCGGCCTGTGATCCAGTGGCCTCGGACCCAGGATGGGCGTCTCTGCGGGAGTTTGTACCAGGAACCCTCCGAGATGGGAAAGGGTCTTCCCATTGGGTTGACTGGATCTCCCGAGCTGGCGTGTTGTAGACCCCTCGATTGTCTGCTCTCCTGCCTCTAGCATCACCGGAAGCAACTGGTGTTTGCACCGGCTGTTACCAGCTATCCTGTTGGGTGTCGTCGCCCAGGAAGTTTTCCACCAAGCGGACCGCTGAATCCAGGGAAAATGCAGCGTGTCTTTTTACCCAGGAGCGGGAGGAGGGGGGCAGTATCTGTATGAACTGTTTGAGCACAAACTGTTCAAGGATCTCTGCCTTTTCATGTTTTTCCGGTTGTATCCACCTGGTACATAAGTCTACTAAGCGGTGGGCTACGACCCGGGGTCTGTCTCTGTTTGTATATTTGACTGTCCGGAACCGCCGTCGGTAGGTCTCTGGAGTGAGGCCTAGGCGATCCAGAATAGCAGCCTTTAGTTGCTGATAGTCCATTGCCTCGTCTGCTGGAAGAGCCTGGTAGGCTGCCTGAGCTTCCCCTATGAGGAGTGGAGCCAGAGTCGTTACCCAGCGATCAACTGTCCAGCCGTGGGTCGTGGCTACCCTTTCAAAAGTGAGGAGAAATGCCTCTGGGTCTTCGTTTGGCTTCATTTTATGCAGCATCACCGGTGGGTTATTTGGAATCCCTGGTCTGCCTGGGGCTGGGCCTTCGGCCAGCAATTGGAGTAGCTTTTCCTCTCACCGGGCCTGTCGCTCATCTTGCTGGGCCTGTTGCTCATCTTGCTGGGCCTGTCGCTTAGATTGCTGGGCCTGTTGCTCAGCTTGTTTCTCTGCTAGCTGGAGCTGTTGCTCAAGGAACTGAGAAAAAATTGTCTCCATTTTTTTTCCCCGTCTGTGTGTGTGTGTGGCCCTTCAGATACAGGGCCCGTCCAACATCCCACTTCTGACACCACCTGTGGCAGGACGGCCTGTAGCCGAGGTCAGGGAACAGTCCACACGTGTAGTTTCAGGATAAATGAAAACGTTCAGTGGCTTTATTTCTCCACGGCAACATAACATGCGGGTACACTGTCCCTTTAAGCAAATAAATCCTGCTCCACGTTGGGAGAAAACTGACTAACACAGCAGTCCTAGCTAGCAGGCTGGCTGGCTAAATCATACCCAAACCGTAAGAGTCTTTTTAAGCAGTCATGCAAACAAATGAAAGAAATCTTACTTTGGCTGCAGTAAGCAGTGTGCTGTATCCTTCTGGCTAGCAGCACATCTATTCATGTGCTCTCACCTGAGACAGGCAGCTACTGCTGGTAACAAGATCCTTATCTACCTTGCTGGCTCTCAGGTGTCAGCTTACATCATGATTAGCTAGCTTCCACCTGAGTTAACCCTTATGAGTGCTGGATGAAGCACTCAGACATATGTTTCCCAGGCATAACTGATAGGGGTTGACTTCACCCTGTCACAGTGCCCTTTTGGGGGTGGAGAGTGGGACCTAAGGGGAGGGACAGTGACATGTTGGGAAAAAAGGGTAACTTGAGGGTGCTGCCCCTCTTTCTCTTCCCTGTGCACGGGGAGTGCAGGGGCATTGTAGTTGTGGGTAAGGTTGTCTCCCCGCCTCTTGTGTCAACTGATTCATGAAGGAGCGCTGAATATTAATACTGTCTCACTCCTCTTCTTACCCTAAGATTTAATGTTGCGCACAGAAGAGGAATGGGACATTACTTATGAGCTCTCTATTGTTAAACAGCTGACCGGAGGGAGCAGGGAGAATCTCCGATTGGTGGCAGCAATATCTGCCAAGGCCCAGTAGGACATACTGGAGATTTTCTAGGGTCCGCAATGGACCAGTCTGACCCTGGTGCCCTGTAAGTTTTGCCCTGATCGTGAACTTTAGCAAACATGTCTTACATCTCTATTAGTCTTATTGAAACCAACCGTATTTTGTTCTTTGATAAATCTGTATTGCAGCCCCTTCATAGAAATTAAAATATGTATTTTAATTATTAGCAAAGTATGTTACCTTACATATTCATTAAATTTGGCTTTTTGGCTTTCAGATCTATTGATGTGGATTTCACTGCTCTCAAGGGTATTTGAGAGTCTGTGGAATGTTAAAGCCTTCATGGGGAAGAATAAGTAATTATGTGCACAAGATAATTTTATGTTGAAATCATAAAACTATTGAATCTCCTTCTTAGAATAGTCATTGCTACTTACAGCAACACACACATCTAAATCTAAACTTAAGAGATTGTAAAATATGATCTGTAAGTATGTGGAATGGATCGTTTATTTTATGATCATGTGATTTAACACATGTACTTTATGTCCTGCAGGGCAATATGTTTTGTATAATACATGCCCCTAGTAGGTCTACACCCCACTCCCAAACAGACATAACAAAGTGCAGGAAAATTAATGTAGGCACCTTTGTATAGCCTCCTACCACATGCCCACATATAATCCATCAATAACATGAGAGCCACGTGCTCTCACCTTAACAACTCACCCTACCATCCTGCAACTGTGCCTAGGTAAATCCCATATTTGTATACTGTCTCAATCACCTCTTGTTGTAATATTTGAATCCTGACTCCCTTCACCCCTTAATTAAATTCAGCTTTCACACCTATGCAGGGAACACCCTGTGTAGAAAAACCATCTGTTGTAATGTGCCTCACATTTGCTAATTAAGCATGCTGAACTTAACTGTCAGATGGCTTCTTAAGCCCATATAACCACAGACATAGCAGCCCTAGCTTTCTGGAACCCATGTCCAAATAGTCCATTGTAAGTAGCAAGCAAACTAGAGTTTAAAAGGGCGTTCAAAAGGAGTGAACAAGTGGACAACACCTACTGGCCCTGATTCCTGGATTTGATATACGCTTGAAAGGAGGATACGATACTATCTATCCCAGACTGCATATCTCAGTACTTAACTATTGCTGTGATGCTGCCTTTACTATTTATATTTGCTATGGCCTCACCTGTTTTCAAATTATGCCCTTCTTTCTACCAGCCTCAGGTCTCCAACACTATTCATATATCTCCATCTCTCCTTTCTTCGCCACTTCTAAGTTCACATGAACTACTTTCTTACCTGCGCCCTCCGTCACTATACAGCTATACCACCTGCACTAAAACACACCCCTACAAATCGTCCTCACATATTTTCTTTCTATCCATGCTTCTCCTCCTTGCTTCTGGGGATATCTCTCAAAATCCTGGCCCCTTCCTTATTTCTACATGCTCTCGTCCTCACCTGCCAAATGCAACTTCTACTCCTTCTGGTGTTAACCCCTTCAACCTCATACCCATCCCCTGCCACCTCCCTCCTCTCTCCCTTCCTCCTGTGCCCTTTGGAATGTTCGCTCCCTTCTAGCAAGTTCCTCTCTGTGCATTTCTTCTTTCTCTCTCACTCTCTGCCCCTATTTGCTATAACTGAGACCTGACTCACTCCGTCTGATTCTGCGCTGGAAGCTGCCCTCTCTTACGGTGGCCTTTCATTCTGTCACACTCCATGCCCTGATGGCAGGGGTGGAGGCGTGGGGCTCCTGCTCTCCTCTCTCTTCTGTTACCAAACAATTTCTATTCCTCCCTCTCTTGCTTTTCCTTCCTTTGAGGCTCACACTGTCCAAATCTTCTCTCTTCTCCCTGTCCATGTGGCATTCATCTATCGCCCACCTACCTTTACTCATCACCCTTCTGCCTTTCTCTATCACTTTGAATCCTGGTTCTCTTTCTTTCTCTCCTCAGACTCCCCTATTCTTCTCCTTGGGAACTTCAACTGCCACATTGATGACACATCTCTCCATTGGTCTTTCCGCTTTCTCTCTCTAACCTCTTCTCTTGGCCTTCAACAGTGGACTGCAGCCACCACCCATAAAGATGGCCACTACCTAAACCTGGTTTTCACTAAAACACCTTTCTCTCTCTGATTTCTCCATTTCCCCCTTTCCTCTCTCTGACCATCACCTTATCTCATTTTCTCTCTCTCGCTTCTCCCCTTCTCCATCTCCATCTACCCCTCATTTCTGCAGAAACCTGCACTCTATTAACCTACAAGATTTTGATTCCACTTTATGCTCCTCCCTCTCCTCAGTTCTGCTACAGACCCTGACAACCTGGTCAAGAACTACAACTCTGCCTTAACCCCCTCTCTTGATCGACATGCCCCGCTTTCTCTCTACCGGCCTCGCCCTTCTAACCCCAGACCCTGGCTAAATTCCCACATGCGCATGCTGCATTCCTCCACTCGATCCTCTAAATGGCTATGCAGGAAATCTCACACTCTTGCAGACTTCCTTCACTATAAATTTATGCTATCCTGTTTCAACTCTGCCCTCTCTCAGGTTAAACAAACCTACTTTTCTTCACTAATCAACATGCACAAGTCTAACCCACGCTGACTCTTCTCTGTCTATGACTCTCTACTCAAACCACCCTCAGCTGTCTCTTCTTCTTCCTCCATCTCACCTCGGGACTTTTCTGACTATTTTAAGGAAAAGCTGGAATCCATATGTCAGAACATCCCCTCTGTTTCCTTCTCCCTCTTCCTTATACCTCTTCCTAACTCTCCTCCTGCCTTCCTTAACTATTTTTCTGCTGTCTCAAAGGAGGATGTGTCACTGCTGATCTACTCTTCTCCCTCTACCACTTGCTCTCTTGCCCCTATTCACTCCCATCTCCTAAAACCCCTTGCTCCTACTATAATCCCTACGCTCACACACATTTTTAACTCTTCCCTCTACTCTGGTACCTTTTCCTTCTCCTTCAAACATTCAAAAGTTATACCATTACTCAAAAACAGCAAGCTTGACCCTACCTGTCTTTCTAACTATCGACATGTCTCCCTCCTGCTTTTTGCCTCTAAACTCTTGAACGTCTTGTATTCTCTCGCTTGCTCCACTTTTTCAACACCTATTCTCTCCTAGACCCTCTACAATCTGGCTTCCGCACTGCTCACTCGACTGAAACAGACCTCACTAAAATAACTAATGACCTCCATGCTGCCAAAGTCAGAGGTCATTACACTCTGCTCATATGACTTGACCTCTCTGCAGCATTTGACACCATGGACCACCCTCTCCTCCTTAACGTTCTCCATACTCTTGGTATTCGTAACAAAGCTCTATCCTGGATCTCCTCTTACCACTCCCATCGTACTTTCAGTGTCTGTTCTGCTAACACATCCTCCTCCTCTATCGATCTCTCTTTGGGGGTACCTCAGGGTTCTGTCCTGGGACCTCTTCTCTTTTCTCTGTACACACTTTCTGTAGGTGACCTAATCACATCTCTTGGGTTTAAATATCACCTCTACAGTGGCGGCCAGCATAAATCAAATGCGGCTGCCTCCGCGGGTAATTTAAAGCCCCGTTCAGACGCGGGCTTTATTTGTTTTTTTTGGCGCCGCAGGCGCTTCCATTGTTCAGCGCATTAGCACTGAATGGAGAAACGGTGCTGCGCGCGTTAGCAAGATGCGGCTGGCGCGCGGCCAATTCCGGCGCCAAAATTGAAATGGCAGGGAAAAATGCGGTCAAGCTTTAGATTAAGCTTGGCCGCAGCAGTATGCTGATGACACACACATTTACTTTTGAACCCCTGACCTTACCCCTGCTGTACAGACCAAAGTTTCTGAATGTCTCTCTGCGATATCATCCTGGATGGCCCTCCGTCGACTTAAACTTAACATGGCAAAAACAGAGCTCCTCATACTTCCTCCCAAACCTGGCCATACTACCTCCTTCCACATTACTGTTGGAAGTACTATCATTCACCCAGTAGCCCAAGCATGCTGCCTAGGGGTTACACTCGACTCCTCTCTCACATTCTCCTCTCACATTCAAAACGTATCTAAAACCTGTCGTTTTTTCCTCCGCAATATTACAAAGATACGCCCTTTCCTCTGTTGCTCGACTACTAAAACTCTAACTCAGGCCCTCATTCTCTCCCGTCTCGATTACTGTAACCTCCTGCTGTCCGGCCTTCCTGCCTCCCCTACAATCTATCCTAAACGTTGCTGCCAGAATCACTGTACTTTCTTCTAAATCTGTCTCAGCGTCTCCCCTGCTGAAATCACTCTCCAGGCTTCCTATCAAATCCCGCATCTTGCACTCAATTTTCATCCTAACTTTTAAAGCTTTACACTCTTCTGCCCGCCCCCCCCACCCCTGCATCTCAGCCCTAATTTCTTAGTATGCACCATCCCAACTCTTGCGTTCTGCTCAAGGATTCCTTCTCTCTACCCCCTTTGTATCTAAAGCCCTCTGCCGCCGGAAACCTTTCTCACTTACTGCCCACACCTCTGGAATGCCCTTCCGCTCAATACTTGACTAGCACCCTCTCTATCTACCTTTAAGACCCACCTTAAGACACACTTGCTTAAAGCAGCATATGAATAGCACAGTGGCCAATAATATACACGATACATAAAGCTTGGCCCCCTTCAAACACACTTACCAGAATGCCCTCCTACTGTCTCTGTACATTCTTCCTACCTACCAATTAGATTGTAAGTTCTTCGGAGCAGGGACTCCTCTTCCAAAATGTTACTTTTTTTTATTTTTTGTTATAACTTTCCTTTTTATTTGGGAATACAGAGCATACAAAATATCACCTCCCATTGACATCCAATACTGCATATCCCTTTTTTGTCAGAAAACGAAAACTTAGACATTTGACGATTGACAGACAAGACGTACTACATACTGTATAAAGACCCCTTAACGGGACAGACATGACTTATGACTTACCGGACTTGGGGGGGGGGGGGTGGTTACACTAGGGTAGGGGGGGGGCGACGTTGACGGGACTCTGGAAGCTGTATCCTTGGAAGAACAACTCTGCATCTCCTGCTATGGATTTTGGTATGGATTTTGCCACTACGTGTGTGCTGTTTGCTGTTTGGCCAACCCTACCCTAACCGTCTCTATGTCTCCGTCCGGTCTGGTCCATCAAAGGAGAACGCATTTGTGTTTATTAATGCAAGATTGTGGCGGCGTCCACCCCTGGGTGTCAGCTTGTGCAATCCAAGGAGCCCAGATTTTTAGAAATTTGGGGCCAGAGTCGTTGACCCAACTCGTCAACTGCTCCATCTGGCAAAAATGCCAAATTCTATTCCTGATTTTGGGTATGGTTAGAATTTCTTTTTGCTTCCACAATGCTGCGATCTCGCACCGACGTACCGGTAAAAGCCCCTGATCCTCCTCCACTTCTCCCTCCGATTTGGATCCTGTGTGGGAGGCGGGTGCCATTGTTGTAACTTCCCTGCGGGATCTGCCGTCCCCGAAATACTCGGGTAACCCCTTTTTCCGGGGGGTCTTGGCTATCTTTTTCGACATCCTGACGTTGTTAGCTTGCGTGTGATCTATTTTTAGACGTTTTTATCGATTTTTGCCGTTTTTCTGTATTGATTTCTTGGAGCAAGGCACGGAGCTAGTGAGTTAAGCTGCCATGCTCTTTACCCTCGCACATACGCCTCCATTTCTTTGTCTTTTAATGTTTGCATTCATTAATGTTGTAGTAATGCATTGGTTTGATTGGTTAGGGTTACTATTCATTTTGAGTTGGTTTAGGAATTAATTGGTTTCATTGGTTAATGGTTTAATTAATTCATTGTTGATGTTGTTATTGCTTGTATTGATTGGATTAGCTGGCTACTGTTTTTATTTACTTTATTTAGGTATGCTAATGCAGTGTTTAATATATCTGGATAATAGTTATTTTGCACATTACTGTATTGTATGGGTTTGGGCAGAGAGGGGGGGGGAGGGTCGTGTATTGATGTTTGTTAAATCTTTTTTTAATATACATGTGTTTCATAGTGTAGATGTGCAGGGGGTCTCCGGAGCTGACCCGCTTTGGTTTTATGTCCGGGGACCCCCTGCTTCCCGAGATATAGGCACCTTTATGGGGTGCCGGTATCCCCTGCACTTTCAAGCTTCCGCGTCACGTGACCGGGACATTTAAATTCTGCAGGGGATACCGGCACCCCATAACGGGGCCTGTATCTCCTGAAGTAGGGGGCCCTCGGACATGAAACCAATGCGGTTCAGCTCCGGAGACCCCCTGCTCATGTACACTATTATTAAAATGTATTTATTTAGTGTACGATCGCCTGTAACAGCCTTGCATGGAGATGGCAAATCTCCATGCAAATGTTACACGCGGCTTTTTTTTCTATCAGCTAGCGTACGGGAAGTTTAAGAACGCTAGCAGGGGGAAAAAAGCAACACTTACGCTGTGGGTGTTTTGAGCACGTACGTTAAAAAATGGGCTCAAGGCCTTAGCGAATCGCGTCCCCGGCCTCACTTTTAACGGACGTGCTTTTTTTGAACATCAGAACGCAAACCCATTGAGCTTAGTACATAGCCCCCATAGACTGGGGCAATGAGAGTAGCATAACAATGAAAGGAAACAGGTTTTTAGGGGGTGTTAAATTACAATGACATTACTTAAATTATTGAGGAGCCCACCAG
Organism: Ascaphus truei; assembly: GCA_036426205.1. Taxonomy (NCBI): domain Eukaryota; kingdom Metazoa; phylum Chordata; class Amphibia; order Anura; family Ascaphidae; genus Ascaphus; species Ascaphus truei. The sequence continues at coordinate 33,528 of WSYH01002412.1, forward strand.
GGGAGGGGCAATACTGGATTTGGTCATTTCAAACAAATGTGGAAGTAATAATACATATTCAAGTCCAGGAATATTTGAGAAACAGTGATGATAACATACTATAGTCTCGTTTGAAATAAACTATCAAAGCCATATTATAAAGGTTCAACAAACATTTATACTTTTAGCAGATTTTAATAAATTGAGGAATAATTTACAAGGAATAAATTGGGGACAGGTTTTTGCAGGAATAAATGTGGAAGATAAACGGGCAGTCTTTTAAACATTGTTAGAAAAGCAAACTCATCAGTGTATACCGTTGGGTAATAAAAATAACAGAAATAAGTCTAAAGCAATGTGACTAAATAAACAGGTTGGGGAGGAAATGGAAAGGGAGAGGCAGGAATTTAGATTGCTAAAGTCAGAAGGGACGGAGGCATCGTATCAGAATGATAAGGAATGTAACAAACGTTGCAAAAGGGCAATCGAAGTGCATCAAATCGAAAATAAGAATAAGGATTGCCACCGAAAGAAAGATCAACTCTAAAAAATTCTTTAATAACAAAAGATTAGAAAAGAGACTATAGGATCCTTTCAGTGTGTGACGGTTAGGGAAATTATTGGACATAAGGAGGAAGCAGAGGTATTACTGTAAAGAAGAATCAATTGCAAAAATATTGCAACAGGAGGAAACCACAAGCTTGATATCAACAAACAATTGGTTAACCGAGGAACAAGTTCATAGGCGGTATGGTAAAATTAAAGTAAATAAGGCACCTGGCCCCCATGGCTTACACCCAAAGGTTGTTAAGGAGCTAAGTTCAGTAATAGCTAAACCATTACATTTAGTATGTAAGGACTCTGATTCCACAGGCTCAGAACCACAAGATTGGCGTTAAGCAGATATGTTCCTATATTTAAAAAGGGAGCACTGGGAGTCCTTCTCTGAGAGGTGCTACCTTCATAGTAGGGATGGATGGCACGTCAATGAATCGGGATCTTCTGTGCTAGGAGGGAGGATGTTACAAAAGTTGTCACAGGAGACCAGGCATTTACACCTTTTTACCAGGATCATATATTGAACAAAACAGGTAAATTAAATAAATTGATAATTTATTCACAGGAAAAAGCAGACACACAATGATACACAAACTACACAAGAAAAGATACACTTACTGGGGGTCTGGGGGTGAAAACTAGACTTTCCTAGGTGCAGGGGCTCCTAAATAAGCTTGCCCTGACCAGGACATAGCCGGAAACGTCCTCTATGGACCAGGACAATGTCCTTACCCTGACCAGGACATAGCTGGAAATGTCCTGGAACTCAAATCGGCATGCAGTTCCAGACACCACCGCTCCCTTCGGCTCCGGAGGACTTGAATCTGCTTGACCGGGACCGAGCTCCAAAGTCCTGGAACTAAAATCGTCTTGAAATCCCAGCCGCAACCACTACGTTCGATTTTCAGAACTTGGCCGCAAAAGTCTGGACTAAGAAAACATTTTTAAGCCTTTGCTTTTCTGAAGCCGGTCCTTTGCTATTCGCCCAAGAGCATCTTTGAATTTTCCACGGTAGGCTTGGCGCTACGAATCTCCCAATCTGATTGGCTCAGGGGTTCTTATAGAACTTCTGAGTTTCGTTCACAAAACCCTGAAGCCAATCAGAGGGTGGGAATTTTTTTCCACCAGCCAATCAGAACGATGCTGGTATGAAAAGCCGGGAAAGCGGGGAATCTGACCCTGCCAAGGGACCTGCGCACGTTTGCCACCTCCGTCCCTTGCTAGACAGATGCCACATGCTACTGTAGGTTGGGCTCCTCCAAGTCTGGTGGGGCAAATGGTAGTCCTGACGACTTCCATTCATCCCAGGACGTGAGTAATGCAGCCCTGCCCTGCCACCCAAATGGCCTTCACACCTGAGGCTTTCTCTGTGGCTTTCATCTCCGATGTCTGGCAGACGCCCTGGCACCAAGTTGGTAGCCCCTGTGGCTTGTCATAACATTTGTTCTGAAAGCCCCAGCTCATTATACCGTGCACAAAGCATATATGTATTTTTAAACACGATGTTAATAAAATATACACTTTTATGAATCCTATGTCTCTGGTTATGGGGAATAGAATAAAAAGCTGCACTTTATTTCTCACTAGCCATATTCCCCACGCGCACTATTAAAGAGATTTGGATCGGACTCTTAGTGTCCCCTCACTACCTTATATAGGGGTTGAGCCCCCCAGAACCCTACATAGGTTCTGGGTTACCTGGGCATTAACTGGGCATCCCCCCTAGCCTAGGGACGTTACATCACTGTGCCCGATTTACATTTCTGGTCTGTGCTGAAGCAGGGAACCCTAGAAGTGAGTCGCGCAAGCGTTTTAAGGGGAGATATTACCGGGACATTGTGCCTACTTGTATCTGGGAATCACGCATGATTCCCGGGTACATATTTGGGGTATCCAGCTACTCTGGACCCCGACTAGCTAGACACAATCTGACAACACTTTCTCCGCAAACCGCCACTCGAAGCACATATTCTCACTGTCACTGTCCCTCCTCTCTGTCACTGTCCCTCCTCTTTCTCACTTTCCCCTTCTGTTTCACTTTCTTTCCTCTCTGTCACTGCCTCTCCTCAGTATCTGTCCCACCTCTCTCCCTCCCTCTCTCCTGTAAATACTCCTGTGTTCCTACAGACACAGCAAACCTCTCTCCTTTCCTGCTGCATCAGAGAACCTGCTGCTCCCAATAACTAAAGGTAATATATATAACTGTCTGGGTATATATAATAAGAGGGGGTAGGATATATGGTGAGGGGACAGTTCCCAATGTATGTTTATTTTACTGCTCATTATAGATAGACAGCTAGATAGATACACAGACACACACATACACTAACATACACATACACACATATACAGGCATACACATACACTGACAGACACAAACACAGACACACATACACAGACACACACATACACACACACAGACACACAGAGACACTGAAACACACATACACAGACATGCACAGACACACACATGCACAGGCATACACATACACTGACAGACACATACACGGACAAACACATACAAAGACACACATACACACAAACAGACACACACTGATACTGACACACATATACACAGTCAAACACAGACATACACATACACTGACAGACACTTACACCGACAAACACATATAAAGACACACACACATACACATACACACACACACAGGGACACACATACACACAAACAGATACACACTGACACTGACACACACAGACACAAATATACGTGACACACACAGATACACACATGCACACTTCTCTGTCACTTCTCCTCCTCTCTGTCTCTGTCCTCTGTTTCTCCTCTCTGTCCCTCCTCTCTGTCCCTCCTCTCTGTCTCTGTCCCTCCTCTCTGTCTCTGTCCATCCTCTCTGTCTCTGTCACTATCTCTCTTCTCTGTCCCTCCTCTCTGTCTCTGTCCCTTCTCTCTGTCTCTGTCTCTCCTCCCTGTCTCTGTCAATCCTCTCTGTCTCTGTCCCTCCTCTCTGTCTCTTTCCCTCTCTGTCTCTGTTCCTCCTCTCTGTCACTGTCCCTCCTCTCTGTCTCTGTCCCTCCTCTCTGTCCCTCCTCTCTGTCTCTCCTCCCTAACCCTATAACCCAGGGGGGCGCAAACTTTTTTCCCTGCGCCCCCCTGACGGCTGTCCCCTCGCTCCAGCGCCCCCCCCAACCCCAACTTACCCGCGCTCCGGCGTAATGACGTCACGTTGCCATAGCAACGTGACGTCACATGACCTCGCAGCGTCATTTTGCCATGGCGCCGCAGGGAGGAAGCCGCCGGAGCCACGGTAAGTTAGGTTTACAGAGGCCCTGCAGCTCCCCCGGCACTTAATTTAAGTGCCTTCGGGAAGCGCGCGGGGCCTCTGTAAACCCCGCGCCCCCCGTCGGCAGTGTCGCGCCCCCCCTGGGGGTCGCGCCCCACGGTTTGCGCACCGCTGCTATAACCTATTCCAATTGCCCCTTTTAACCACTCCTCCTGTTGACTCATATTATCTTTCCCTATAACTCCTCCTATTACCACATATAACCCCTGCCTATTACTCCACCTATTTCATTTATATGGATCTCAGCCCGAACCAGCGGGATTGGTAGAGCTTGAAACAGATATAACATTTTGGGTAGTAAGTTCATTTTGACACTGTTAATCATTCCGAACCATGATATCCCATAGCCCGCCCATATCCTGAGATCCTCCTTCAGTTTCCCCATCAATTTCGGGAAGTTAGCTTTGTATAGTGTATTGTATTCTTTTGTGATATAAACCCCTAGATATTTGATTGCGGAGGGCTGCCATTTAAAATTGAAGTTGAGTTCTATTAATTTTTCGATCGGCTTGCTTAAGTTGATGTTAAGAGCCTCCGACTTGGTCTGATTAATTTTAAACCCCGAGACCATGTTGAAGGTTCCCAAGATCTCAAAGACGTTGGGCAAGGAGGTAAGTGGTTTTGATAGCGTTAAGATCATATCGTCTGCGTATAACGCAACTTTATGTGTCTGCTCCCCACCTCGATCCCTGCTACATTTGGGCTTAATCTGATATGGGCCGCCAGGGGCTCTATACATAGGGTGAATAACAGAGGTGATAGGGGACACCCCTGGCGTGTCCCGCTACGGATATTAAACACTTCCGAGGGAAAACCTTGGTGTCTCACTCTTGCCGTAGGGCCATTGTAGAGGGCTAATATTGCCTCAAGGAGGCGCCCCCCGAAGCCGAACGCCCCAAGCGTCTTTCTTAGATTGGGCCAATCAATTCTGCCGAAGGCTTTTTCGTCATCCAGACTTAATATCATAGACGGGATATTCTTTTTTTTTGCCAGATCAATCAAATCAATAATCCGTCTAGTATTGTCTGGCGCCTGCCTGCCCCCAATAAAACCCACTTTGCCGGATGTATCAGCCCTGGAAGGACGATGCCCACCCTGTTCGCTATTAGTTTAGGGAAGATTTTGATATCAGAATTACTCAGGGATATAGGCCGGTAGCTCTTGTAGTCTGCCGGGTCCTTACCGGGTTTGTGGATCAGTGAAATGGACACCTGGAGCATCTGTGCCAGGAAGGGCTCCCCCGCTAGTATCCCATTAAATAATTTTAGCAAGTGTGGAGCCAGGATATTGTGATATTTTTTATAATATAAATTAGAAAAGCCATCCGGCCCAGGGGCTTTCACTGTTTTAAGGGTCTTCATTACCTCTATTAATTCTTCCAAGGTGAAATCCCCTTGTAGTGCCTCCCTATCCTCCGTGCCCAAGGTCGGTAAGTTCGCCTCAGTGAGGAATTTCACTAGCGTCTCTGCTGTTTTGTGACTGTGGTTGACCTTATCTCCGTCATATAGTGTAGCATAATACTTTTTGAACACTTCCACTATCTGTCTAGGATTAGAGGTAAGGTCACCCCCCCCCCTGTGTTTTAATGGACGCAATACAGAAATTTGGAAGCTTGTTTCTGAGCTTATTGGCGAGTAAGGTATCTGGCTTGTTGGCTTTCTCATAGAATCTGCGCTTGGACCATGCCAACACCTTTTCGGTATGAGAGGATAGCACTAAATTAAGGGCTGCTTTAGTATCAGACAGTTCATGCCACGTGGTCTGACTCTTATTAATGGAATGCTGTGCCGTGAGGTGTGCTAACTTCACCTGCAATTCCTTTATCTTTTTTGCTTTTTCTCTTTTTCTCTTACTGGCTATATTCATCAGTATTCCTCTGAGTGTAGCTTTATGAGCCTCCCAGAGTGTGGCATTTGATGGCACGCTGCTTTCATTTTCCCTAAAGAATTCCTTATTCCGCTCTCCTATCTCCAGTGCGGTTGCGGGGGCTTTTAATAGGAGCTCGTTTAACTTCCAGTTTGCTCCAGGTCTGCTGAGCGCTGTTAAATTTCACCTCAGCTCTATTGGTGCGTGATCTGACCATGAGATTCCATGAATCTCTGTATGGCCGATCACTGGGACTGCTCTATTAGACACTAGGAGGTAATCTATCCTACTGTATCGGTTATGAGGGTGGGAGAAAAAGGTATATTCGCGCGAAGCTGGGTGTTGTTTGCGCCAGGCGTCAATCAACTGGCAGTCCTGCAGGCCCTTTTGTAGTGTTAGTAGGTCCTGTTTGTGGGATGTGTTAGGTCTCGTGCATCTGTCTAAGTCTGGGTCTAAGGTGCGGTTGAGGTCTCCGGCCAAGAAAATACTCCCCTTGGCGACACTATGTAATTTATCGAAGAGATCGGTAAAGAATGTTGTGCCTTGTTCACAAGGGGCGTATACTGAGGCTAAAGTTAGCGGTTGGCCCTGAATCGAGTCGACCAGAATTAGAAATCTACCTTCTTTGTCAGAGTATTGTTTATCTATCGTTAACGCTAGCCTATTGTGTATTATAATTGCTACTCCTCGTTTTTTAGCATTGGCCGAGGCCAAATATATAGTTCTATAGCTTTTATCTAAAAAATTTGGGTGACTTTGCTTGTGAGAAGTGCGTTTCCTGTAAAAAGATAAACGTCTGCTTTCTTGCGGCTATATTCGTTGAATGCAATTCTGCGCTTTGTGGGGCTATTAAACCCTTTCACATTATGGGAGATCATAACTAATTCGCTACTCATCTTGTATACAATAGGTGGCTGCTCCGATCTCAGGCTTCACTCTTATTCTTGCAACTGTTCCATTGGAGGTCTCGTCCACGTCCGTGGTTGCTCTTTGGATCATCCTGCCCCGTGGCTGCTGCTTGCTACAGAAGGGAAGTGTTGACACAATAGGGGTGGGGGGGGGGGGAGAAACATGTAGACAGACATAAAGAAACCATAACAACTGTGGTCTCAGGGCCTTGGTACTTGTACCCTGACCCTGAGATCATCGCCCCTGGGTGAATGGTGTAGGGGACCCGACCTCTCTGGCATCCCTCCCCCCCTCCCGCACCGTTATCCCCTCCCAAGGAACTTTGCCGGTGACCTGGAACAACGTCCTAATCCGTCCCGATGTGAGGCTCATGCGGAGATCAGAGCAGGCCAAAACCTCGCCGCCCGTGTCCGCTCCTGCAATTATCTAACACAAACATGTAAAACTTTTTGAGTGCATTGTTCGCCCAGTCCCAGGCCTTGGCCTGCATGTTAGCTGGATAAAACACCCTCATCTTTCTGAAGCCCTACTGCGTCCCTTCTGTATCCGGATATGAGCCTAGGCGTTGTGTCTTGGGTGGTGTCTTGTGTGGGGACTGGACCTGGTCGTTTAGTTCTCCTGGGGAGTAGTTTATGGAAGCTTAAAGTTCCATCTTCCCATGGGAACATTTGTGTTTGCCACCCCCAGGAGAGCGCTGCACTATGGCACTGTGTATGGGTGTCCCCGCATGATATGATATTCTGTGCTACGCATGGCTCTTTTGGAGCTACTGGGAGAATAGCTTCTCCCACTCTCTTTTGGGCGCGCTCCTATATCTAATCCCTATCCTTTAGGACTCTGCCCCTCTACTCTCTCCGTTAACCCTCCTCTCACCTACCTATCTTCCACCTCTATCCTGTCACTTCCTTTTCCCCTCTCATCAACATTACTCTACCTTCATCACATACTTCACCCTCATCCTTGACTCCAAGCCCCTCCTCCACTCCTTCATCTCGTCACTTTTCCTCCATCTTCCCAACTCCCGATTCATCCAATAACGTGTCTGTTTCTGCTCTGTAATATACCTCCCCCTACCTTCTTATCAACCTACCTCTGACTTTTCACTCTGCCCTCAACTTCCCTTGAACTCATCTATTGCCTGCCTGCCCTTGCCAACCCTCAGTCTAGCGCGCTCAATGTCTTCTGTGGTTAGGCGTCATGAAACGGGGCTTTTATTGTACCCCAGATGTTCCGCTTCCTTGCTGTCCAAGCATGTACTGGGCCCCTTTGCGACCTGCCTGATGTTTTCCCCTATCAGTGTCTTGTGGGGCATTGCGGTGTGCTCCGGTCGGCCGTAGGGCTGTCTTCTGCCACTTCCCTGTCGTTACGTGGATGACGCGTGACTCCCTTCCGGCGCTGCTTCCTAATGCGTCCCGTATCCTCTGCCACCTCAAATATGGCCGCCCCACGGACCGCCCCGTCCTGTGACATCCTTCCGCCACCGCCATCTTGGATAGGACGTCCCACCAGTGAAGATGTGTCTGCAGTCGCTCCTCCTGCCTGGAGGTTTTTCCCGCCCGGGCAGTGTTTCCCGCCTACCTGCCATCCTCAATCTGCATTTCACGGTGGGGGCCTCCACGGCGCCATCTTCGCGGCCATTCCATAACCATGAGGTAAGTTCATTTTATTTTACAGATATTTCTTCCGCATGGTTGGATTCCGTCGAGCAGCTCCGGTTTTCTTAGGGTGAACGATATAGGGGCTCCTGTATTGCCTGCTTGGGGGTTCGGTGCACTTTTAGAACTGGTTAAACGGCAAACTTTTAAACTTTTTTAACAACGTAGGCAGTGGAATGTTGGCAACACGGTCTCAGCCTTGGTCGGTCCCGGCTGTGGTCACATTTCCCACCGTGGTCCACGCTGGGTCCGGGGCCGGATCCACTGCTTCTCTTTCTGCGGGGGTCGTCTGCAGCCCTAGTTTCTTCAGAAACCCATGCCCTTCTTCTGGGGCCCTTATGCTTATTGGGCGGCCATTGCAAATCACCATAAGGCCAAATGGAAATGTCCAGCGGTAACGAATCGCGTTATCCCGCAACACTTTTGTGATGGGCCACAGACTTCTGCGACGGGCCAATGTGGACGGGGCTATGTCCTGGAATACGGCAATTTTTGCTCCTTCAAACTCCAAGAGGGGTGCATTCCTGGCCCGCTGCAGCACCTCCTCTCTGGTTTTGTAATAGTGCAGCCGCACTATAATATCCCACGGTTGTTCGGACTGCTGCGGTCGGGAGCGCAATGCACGGTGGCATCGGTCCATGTGTAATCTGTCCTTTGGGGTTTCGGGGCAAAGATGTTCGAGCCATCGTGTCACGAACCCCTCGGAGTCCCCAAAGCTTTCGGGGATCCCCTGCAGGCGCACGTTATTGCGGCGGCCTCTGTTTTCTGAGTCTTCCTGCCTTTCTTTGAGCTCATTGATTTGGGCTTGCAGGTCTGCCGTTCGTTTTGTGTTTTTTTGGGTGGCTTTTATGTTGGCGTCCACTTGCACCTCTAGGTCCTGCGTCTGGGTCCCCAGGTTCCCAACCTCTTTGGCGAGTGCTCATATCTCGGCTTCAAGTATCGATTTCAGGTCTGTGTAGAGCCTTTCGAAATCGCACCGACGTACCGGTAAAAGCCCCTGGTCCTCCTCCGCTTCTCCCTCCGATTCGGATCCTGTGCGGGAAGCAGGTGCCATTGTTGTAATTGCTCTGCGGGATCTTCCGTCCCCGAAACACTCGGGTAACCCATTTTTTTCTGGGGGTCTTGGCTATCTTTTTCGACATCCTGACGTTGTTAGCTTGTGTGTGATCTTTTTTTAGACGTTTTTATCTGTTTTTGCCGTTTTTCTGTATTGATTTATTAGAGCGAGGCACGGAGCTATTGAGTTAAGCTGCCATGCTCTTTACCCTCGCGCATGCGCCTCCGAAATGTTACTTTTATGTCTGAAGCACTTATTCCCATGATCTGTTATTTGTATTTGTTATTTATATGATTGTCACGTATTACTACTGTGAAGCGCTATTTACATTAATGGAGCAATATAAATAAAGACATACATACGTACATAATACATACATACATACATACATACATACATACATACCATAGTTACTTGCCTCAGTGCCAACTTGACCACCGATTGTAAATAATTGGAGAAGGAGGGCCATCCACAGGGTCAAGAAACCCCTACATTGGCTTCAGGCTCGGGGCTACCAAGAGTGAAAGGGGCAGTACTGGCTAGAACAAAAGTAAAGCAAGGACAGAGACATGTTTAATCGGGTAAATGTGACTGATTGAATATGTCTATTAAAATTGTTTTCTGACACTTCCATGTTAAACAAATGCTTTGAGGTTTTACAATACCTCTTGGTGAAACGGTGTTTGCCAGTCATCAAAATTGTTATCTTAGCTTTGTGTATTTATTACCTTTGTGTTGTCTATACATCATTGCTTGTCTGATTAATTTTAATGTTAATTATCCTATTAAAGGTTAAGTTTTAACGATCACATCAATTCACTTTATTCTTGATTTGAGTGCTGTACTACAGGGGCTCTTTTCTTGCCTTGGCAAGCTTTTGGCTTTATTGTAGATTTCTCACTCCTCCTAGCACCTCATCAACCCCTCATTAGACTGTAGCAAAAGCTTCCCATTCCTCCCCCCACCCTCCCTTTCCCTTAGTTGTTTTAGTTTTTTTTTTATTTACAACGGAAGTATAGTGCCATCATTAGTCAAACAGATAAACAGAAGTAGTGGATATGCTTGGTTTCAGTATCCCGGACAGAAAGCCATACACATTCATTTTTACCAAGTTAGAAATAAGTAAAAACCGTTAGACTGCTCATTTGTTTTTGTTTATTAAATGACCAGCTATGATGAACACCCCTTTTAAAGAAACAGTCCAATTTAAGAGCTCTGAAAGGGACACATTGAATAGGTTAAATTCAGCTGACTGGAAATGTTGTTGTTTGTATTTTATCCATTGTTTGTATAGTAATTGCAAAGCATTAGTCAAACAGATAAACATAAGGAGCTTATATGCTTGAATTAAACAGACAGAGAAAAAGGGGGTATTTATTTTAATTGTTACAAGATGCAAATAAGTATACAGTTATTTTCAAGGTGATTGATTTTTGTCTAAGGAAAATGATTACACTGATAAGTTGTTTACACATTTATTAATCTGCTACATGGACCTGCACCTTATTGAAGCCACATATGAACTGCCAGTTTTAAATGATGTAGCCAGGTCCCCCTTTGGGCTCCCCTCGGCTTTCGACTTTCCTCCGCTGCAGCTGGGGAAAGTGCGACTAGGCAGGGTGGTTGCGCTGGGCGACTGAGTTGCTGGGAGGTTCGCGGCGCCCTTGACAGCAGGGGCCATCATGTGCAGAAGCACTCGCACATGTGCAGAAGATATTCCGAGTAGTGGCAGGCATCTTGCTCCACCTCGTGCATGCGCAAGAGCAAATATAGCCATGGCCATTACACCCAAAGCCCCGCAGGGGAACTAGAAGCCCCAGCAGCCCCTGGGGCGAAGACCACATGGCGCGCAATAGCCAATAGGGCTGACAGGATCTCGGCAACCTAGAAAGATACATTGTGCACGCTTCAGTGACCACGCCAGTCGGATCCAGGGCATAGAAGGGGAAGGTAGGGTCTGAGTGTCAATGGTACTCAGACTAGGCAAGAGACCCCAAACCCCCTTAGGTCCCAGATAGGCCCCACTCACGTGTAGGTTGTTGCTGCTTCAGCGAAAGGCCCCAGATAGGGACATTTCCCCAGTAGCCGGATAGTGATAGGCATTAGTGAAGACACCGTGTGGTGATCCGCGGCCTGTTGTCTGGGACCAGACCACCAACGCACAGAGACTCTTAAAGGTGGGACCCTCCTACCGGACACCACCCAACACAGAGGTGGCTGCCATTGCGGACGGTGACGTTGCTGGATCAGCGGATCCCTATCGCTAAGTCGACCTAACCAAGTACTGGAGTACTCGGCAGGTACCTCAACCAAGTGCACCAACAATTCACGGGGTAGCGCTAGTCCATACACTTTGGGTGGGCCTGAGATTGGGAGAAGGACATCAGGGTATGGGTGCCTTGCACCCAATGTACTTTGAAGACACTCCATGGGTGTACTGTATGCCGTGACATATACACATATACTGTGTTACAGGGTACTGTGATATATGTTCAGTAAAGGTTGTTATTATCTACGTGTGTGGGTATTACTGTTTACATTGTTCCTGTGAGGGTCTTATCCTGCTAAGTTGGGATCCCTCTCAGGTGGAGGCGCTGCACCGAAGCGAAAACATTATCACCCCAAGCTCCCAGAGGCGGAGGAATACTTTTATGCGAAAATTCAAATTTAAGCAAAACTTTACACAAAATAAAGGGACTTAATGGACTCAACATGGAAACATATCACACGGTTGGGCATTATACTAAAAATGGAAAACATATTAGAATTGGCAATTAATTGTTCAATTCGCAATGATTTCCTTAGATATACAGTATAATTACTTACCATGTTTTATTAAACGAAAAATCCTTTACTGCAGAAAAGGTTAACAATAACAGATAATATTGCCTATGATTTAGTGTACATATCTCTGATTGTGCAACAAAGGCAGCTGAAATTTGGACTGTGATGAAGCCCATCACTCTACAACCCTGGGGCTGCACAAATTAGGTTATTCCAAACAGTACAATGAGATGTGCATATTAATGGAACATATACAAACAGATGAGAGAAAAAAAAATAAGTGCCTCCACTGGGAACTGACCCCAGGCTGCTTGGAATTACGTTCCAAATGAACTACCATCTTATTTTTTCTCCAGTGCACAGCCTGGTACTCTACTGATTATTACATTATAACACACAGAAGCAAGTGATGTGCATATTAATGGAATATATTGAAAGGGACAATAGTGAAAGAAGCATATCTCAGCTGTGGTATGAATCTAGGATGTTCAAAATAACATTAAGTATTCATGCAGGTCTTTTCTATATGATATGATGCAATTATCTGTTGGGGGATCCTACATTAAATGTCGGCAATCTTAAGAGAGGAGCAAGTGTACTAAAACTAGATGACCTCTGTTTCATTTTCAGCAGTTACACTTGTTTCTTTTTATTTCTTCTTTTCCATTATATTTTCTTTCTCTACAATATGTTTAATTAAAAGACACACAGCACCGGTTTTTTTTTAAAAAGAAAATTGATATAGAAAATCTCCATCTTGAACTGGTGAGTGGCACATACAACAGTACAAGTTCAATTTCTGCATTAGTCATACAAATGCTGTGTGATGTCCCAGCTTATGTACAGATTAGGCAGGCAGTTACTGTACCACTTCCGTTAATGCTGGCACGATATTAAAAAGTAGCACTACTGAAAACAAGGGTTAAGGAGCCAACATGCTTGTTATTTACCAGGTTATTGTGTGTGTTATTTTGCATTACCGGGGATAATAATGTCTGCCATGTCTGTAGCTGTAATTCTTCCTTTCGCCATTCCTATGGAAGCTGCTATGCAATTCCACCAATGAAATCCTAAAATTCCACTTACAGTTACATATTTTTTTTGCTTTGCAATTGATAAGTGCTCCATGGACACAAATTATTACATGTTAATATAACCCAGCTATGAATGTTTCCATTTACTTTTCTTAGCTCCCACCTAAAGCACTTATCTATTTCCCATATTTCTTATGATTGAGAAGCTAATTCTGTCTTGGGATCTGAGTATGTTGACAGAGCAGTGTGTTTTGCATTTTTGTTGTGTAATTTTGTTTAACCCTTTTAAAGACAAACAAATGCATTTACATCAAATAAATATGTTTGTATTACATCTCATTATTTGACTTTATTTATGTTTTTGTGAACACTAGTAGCTTGCATTATTGCTTATGTGAGTAGGTTTCTATCTTTTGAGTTTCCCTTTTTCTTTCTCCTACCATGTTCCATTTCAGAATTTCCCCAGTTTTTGCAAATGTTTTCTAATAAGAAAAGATAACACTACACAATTCTAAATATTCTGTACACTTGGATGGAAGACAAATTAATTAACAGTTGGGAAATGCTCTATGTTATACCACCTTGCAGGATGAGCGAGTAAACCGAATAGGACAAAGATTCATAACACGGAATGAAACACGAGGAAAACTAAATTTGAAACGCCATAAAGTTGTGGATTTTGTCATCAAATTGTCTTAGTATTGTCAAACGTCAGTTAAAAACGGTAACGTCTGAGCAATTAACTTCTCACATTATTGTGTGGTATTATACAAGCCTACAAATAAGCATATTGTCAATTGACAGTCGAGACAGAAAGGCGGCTATTATCTCTCACAGTGATCAAGTACTTTCCTGAAGTCAAACTAAAAATGTAAATACTGAATACCACTTCAATTCCCACATTATTGGGACTTGAAAAGAGATCCGGTTATTATGTTATCACAAACTATAACAAAAACTTCCATGTAACAATCTCATTAGAAACAATCTGTCCAAACATACTATGATCAAGTTATACTGTACAATTCAAAAATAGAAAATCTCTCTCTCCAGTGGACTTGTGGAGAAAGTTATTCAAATTTATTTACAGAATTACAAGCAATTCATGTACTTTTCGGTCCCCCCATGGAGATTTTTCAAGATATAATAGCATTGATACCTGTCTGCTAAATATATCCAGCCAGCCATCAGGGGAACCACATAAGGGAAAGGGACTGGAAAAATGGTGCTAAGAGCCCAAGTGCAACTGTTGCAAGGCAATTCTCTTAACAATGTGTGCTACCTGTGATACAACAATAGAATAATACTGATTATGACTGTACATAATGATACATATCTCACTTGAAAATAATACATTTAAATCAGAGTAAGGACAAATCGCAGTGTACAGTATTTTTTGTATATGAAATGAAGCATTAAGTAAAATGTATAATAGAATATATACACTCATTATATTATACGACTGTTCTAAAGTCCAAGTGACTCACCATCAAATATGAATACGCTATTATTCTAGCAACTATGCTCAAATATTGATGAGAAAAGATACAGCTTCGCTGTGGACTGCTGACTGCTGACAAAAGTTGTTGACCCACAGAACGAAAATTGCATATAAAGCAATACCTAACATAGTTAACAAGAGATCAACAGAGCATTGAACTCTTGGTACCATTTTTCCTGTGTCCTCCTAGTTTTTTCCCCCTAAACGTTTCCCCTGGCGTCTGCTGGGCATATTTAGCACACAATTATCACAGCTATTTTATCTTGAAAAATGTCCATGTGGGGACCAAAACTAGACAATTGCCCCGGGGAGGCTGTGGGGGGCCCGCCCAGCGCTGGCAGTTGGGCCTGACCTCTGGCCAGGCCCCAGCTGTCCCGGGACCGCCAGCTCAGCATCCAACTGCCTGGCCCCAGCTTTCCTCCCTGCAGCAGACGTCTCCACTGCTGTTGCGGCCTTCAGGTGCGGTGCCTACACAGGAGGTTCGGCGGCTGGAAAGGTGATGTTCCAGGGAGTATTGTGCAGGGGGGGGGATGTGATGTGCATGGCAGTATTGTGTGTGTGTGTGTGTGATGTGCAGGGGGGATGTGATGTGCAGGGGAGGATGTGATGTGTGGGAAGGGGGATGTGATGTTCAGGAAGGGGGGATGGGATGTGCATGAAGGAGAGATACGATTTGCAGATGGGGGTGATGTGCAGGGAGGATGGGATGTGCAAGGGAGTATTGTGTGTGTATGTGATGTGCAGGGGAGTATTGTGCGTGTGTCTCCGTGTGTGTGTTTCTGTGTGTGTCCATTAGCAATAAAGCTTTGGGAGGGTGGGGGGAGAATCCAGCTTAGCTATTTAAAAACGGGAGCCAAACTCAGACCGCATTATAAGTGGATCCGTGTTGTAGCGGATCGTGCTATAACAGGGTTGAGCTGTACATTTGAATTTGAAATTCTTCACATGTCCACTGGGGTGCCAGTTTTGTATTTTAAATTTGTACACAATATCAACCAGATATGTGGACTGACGTGCACCCGTGGCAGGATCAAATAAGTTCTACTTGAAATTGTGAGTGCTCCTTTTTTTTGTGAACAGTTTTACTGACATTGTGAATACCGTGGGAAACTAACTAAAAACCTATTGCACAGGAGCAAAAAAGGAACACTCACAATTTCAAGTAGAACTTATTTGATCCTGCCACGGGTGCACGTCAGTCCACATATATTATATATCAACCAGTATATAGAGACCATTAACATCATCTGAAGAGATTATATAAAGAAAGAAAAAAATGTATTGGTAACAATAATTGAAAATAAATGGGGGAATTAATATGTCTGCAGTGAAAAATGTATCAGTATATACAGTACATATCAAAAGAACTACTCGGAGTCTGATCATGTATGTACATCTACATTGATGTACCTATTAGAATGCAGAGTGTTGTTTCTCTGACATGGTTCAAGCATATTGTCTGAAAATGTAGTACAAGTTGCAAAATAATATATTGAATGTATTAACACTTTAATAGCACTTTTTTACCTTCATTTTTTTATACAGGACTAGCTGAGAGACCCGGCGTTGCCCGGGAGTACAATTTCCCTCTCCCCCCTCTCTCTACACTCCCCCTGTCTGTTTCTCCACTCCCCCCTCTCTGTTTGTGTTCTCCCCCCCTGCGCAGCTCTGTCCCCCCTACAGTGTTCTACAAACGCACACACAGGGTCCCCAACACACACTGTCCTGCCCCACACACTGTCGTCGTCCCCCACACACACACTGCCCCCCTTCACACACACTGTCGTCGTCCCTCACACACATACACTGCCCCCCCCCACACACACACACACTGTCGTCCTTCCCACCACACACACACACTGTGTCCCCACCCCACACACACACTGTCCCCCTCCCCCTCACACACACACACTGTCCCCCACACACACACACTGTCCCCCCTACACACATTTCCCCCCACACACACACACTGTGGTCCCCCCCACATACACACTGCCCCCCCACACACACTGTCGTTCTCCCCCCACACACACTGCCCCCCCCCCCACCACACACACACTGTCCCCCCCCCACACACACACTGTCCGCCCCACCCACCCACACACACACACTGTGTCCCCCCTCCCCCCACACACACACAAAGCCCCCTCCACTTTTACAGGACCACAAAGCCCCCTCCCCTCTGCCAGGACTCACAGCACCGCTCCTCTCTCCTGCGCTCCTCCGATTGTCGCGCGCCTGGCCCTTCTCTGCTCTCCCTCCTCCCGTCCAGGGAGCGCTGCGCATGCGCCCAGTCTCTGCACCTGTGAGCGCGAGCTACCGGGAAGCTTGAAGCAGGGAAGGTGTGGGGCCTGTCCGGCTGAGGGGGGAGAGTGATGGCCACCAGGAGGGGGGAAGGTGAGTTGTGGTCCGGCTGATGGGGGAGAGTGACGGCCACCGGGAGGAGAGTGTGCGTGTGGGTCTCTTCTCCCTGCCTGGCTCCTCCCAGCCTGGCCCGCAGGCCAATGAGCTGTCCAGCAGACATACACACACAAACATTTTTTGAGACTTATATATATAGATTGAAGCAGGGTGTCTCCATGGCTCAACCCCATTAATTTCAGATTCAGGCACCCCCTGCTTCCAGAGATACTTACCTCAGAAGGGGGGGTACCGGTATGTCCTGCAGTTTAAAGCCCCATGTCACATGGGCCAATAGGAAGCCACATCGGTTGACATCACAGCTTCTTATTGGTCTGCATGGCCCGGGAGCTTTGAAAAGCAGCCATATAGTGAACCCTGGAGTGGCTACTGGCAATCACTACGGAGGTATGTATCTCCGGAAGCAGGGGTCCCCGGAGTTGAAATTAATAGGGTTTGGCTCTGGAGACCCTCTGCTTCAATCCGGTATAAAAGAAAATGAAAAAAAAAAAACGCTTGAATTGCCTCCTTAAGGCCCAGGACATAGTGCACTCAGCATTGCTGAGCCGGGCTGAGCCGCGCTGAACAGATGCACAAATCCCCTGCATTTGTTATCAGCACGGCTATAGTTTCTCCCTCCGCATGCGCGCTGATGCGTGCGGAGGAGGAGAAATTTCCCAGAGAGCGGCAGGTTTGAAATTTGCCGCTCGGGGAAGCGGAGGAGCGGTCACGTGACTGCTCCCATCCAATGGGGCTGCAGCTGGTCCTACACAGGCAGCACAGAGGTGTGTGTGTGTATGTACGAGGGGGGGGGGAGCGGGTGATGTGTCCCCCTTCTGCCCCGATCCCTGTCTCCCTGCCAGCGCGGGAAATGGAGGAGTGTTGCGCATATGTATCTTTGTCTGTGTGTGTGTGTGTGTGTATGTGTATGTCTGTATTTGTATGTGTGTGTGTATGTGTGTGTCTGTGTGTGTCTGTGTGTGTCTGTGTGTGTCTGTGTGTGTCTGTGTGTGTCTGTGTGTGTCTGTGTGTGTCTGTGTGTGTCTGTGTGTGTCTGTGTGTGTCTGTGTATTTGTGTGTGTATGTGTGTGTGCATGTGTGTGTATGTGTGTGTGTGTATGTGTGTGTATTGTGGCAAGACGGCCTCGCGGCGGGGTCAGTAAGATGCTTGACACGATGGGAAACTTTAAACACTAGTGGTTTATTAGCCACAACCAAAATAAGTACGGGTGCACTGTCCCTTTAAGAAACTACTTTCTTGCAAATTAAAGCCTAGTCCCGTTAGGGACACTAACTCACTTCTTGAGCCCTTACTAACAGGACAGCTAGCTAATCTGGTCATGCCCAAAACATGCTACACAAACGATAACCAATAAGCATAATAAGGATAAAGTCTTATCTGTTTCAGCTCCAAACAGCAAACAGGAACACGGTTCCGGGGAGCAGGCTGTGTCCAGCCCCGCAGCAATGTTTATCTTTATCCTGGGTTGGGGTCCCAGCTGGTCCCAGCAGCAAAGCTCCTCGCAGGACTGCGGGACCAGAGCAGCAGCAGCTGCTACGGCTTCCAAGCCGGGAGAGTTCTCTCCACCTTCCTGTGGAAAAACAAGCTCACCTTGTGTGAGCAACTTCCTGCTTTTTAAAGCACTTGTTTCACTGATAGTTCAGCCCCTGTTTAATTAGGCTGCAGGTGTGCTTCTCTGTCTGAGGAGATTAACACTCAGTGATCTGGCTGCAGCATCTCTCTATTCACTGTCACAGCCTACTGAGTCAGTGACTCTGTCACAGTATGTGTATGTATGCATGTGTGTGTGTGTATGTGTATGTATGCATGTGTGTGTGTGTGTGTGCATGTGTGTGTGTGTATGTATGTGTGTGTATGTGTATGTGTGTGTGTGTGCATGTGTGTGTGTATGTGTGTGTGTGTGTGTGTGTGTATGTGTGTGTGTGTGTGTGTGTGTATGCATGTGTGTGCGTGTGTGTGTATGTGTATGTATGCACACAAACACACAGACCACTTCAAAGTGACACACACACTGACAGCTACCAAGTGACACACACACACAGTGATACCCGCCTCCCAAGCGCACTTGTTGTCCCTCTGCCAGGACAGCAAAAAGCTCCTGGCAGAGCGAGCGGCAGCAAGCAAGAGTGAGCAGCTTACTATGTCCCAGGCCTAAGGCTGCGCTTATAGTGCCGGCGACAGCAACGGAGCGACATAGTGACCAAAATCACTGTAGTCAGTAGAATTTGATTTTTATAGCGATGTGACAGGCTATAATCCAATCAGATAGCTTCTGATGCAGGGAGAGGGAGGAGGTGTGTGTGTGTGAGTGCAGGGAGAGGGAGATTTGTGTGTGTGTGAGTGCAGGGCGAGTGTGTGTGTGTGTGTGTGTGTGTGCGTGCGTGCGTGTGTGTGTGTGTGTGTGTGTGCGTGTGTGCGTGCGTGTGTGTGTGTGCAGGGAGAGGGGGGATGTGTGTGTGTCAGTGCAGGGAGAGGGGGGGGGTGTGTGTGTGTGTGTGTGTGTGTGTGTGTGTGTGTGTGTGTGTGTGTGTGTGTGTGTGTGTGTGTGTGTGTGTGTGTGAGTGCATGGAGAGGGGGATGTGTGTGTGTGAGTGCAGGGAAACGGGGCATGTGTGTGAGTGCAGAGAAAGGTGGGATGTGTGTTTGATATGCAGGGAAAGGTGGGATGTGTGTGTATGTGTGTGTGATTCTGTGTGTGATTGCGTGTGTGATTGTGTGTGATTGTGTGTTTGTGTGTGATTATGTATCTGTCAAGTGAACACTATATTAACACCTTTAAAATAGTAAATTCTCCCGTAATTTAAAGAAAAGTAAATTCAGCATGCAAACAGAAATTAAAACTCCTCTCCGTTTCAGCCTTCCCACTTGCTCTGTTCTCAGCCCCTCTGCCTTCCCCCTTGCCTGACATCACTCCCCTTGTAGCCAGAGACATCTCCAAAACAGATTAACCTTTCGCAATGGCTACGGAGACGGGTGACATCATCCGTAGCCGTAGCCGGCACTATAAGCTCAGCCTTACAGAGCACATGAAGCCATTCCTGACTTTTAATATAAAATACATTGCTAGCACTCCCTGTCTATGAGCTTAGGCTAGTGTTAAATTTGATGATGGGAATACTGAACATGCCTGAAAAAGTAAAAAAATGAGATAAGAATAAAGGAATAAAAATAAGCAGCTTTTTGTCATAAGTCCACAAGGATGTGTTACACACACTGCCACAAGATTATGCATCTGTGGTTTGGGAGGTTCCTTGCCTTGAGTCACAGTTGGATGATTGTTATAAACATAATCACAAGGTCCAGCCCGTGGGAGAATGTTCTAATTAACTCCAAATAATTTTACTACTGTGTGCTTTCCATATCCCACTTATGCAGAGAAGACCTTTATTTGCTTTATTTTAGGTTGGATGGAATTATAGAATTATGTTTCCGGTTCTATAAAAATGAATGTCAAATTGTAAAAAAAAAAAAAAAAAAAATCGAATTAAGGGAAAAGCATTTTCAATTTGCAATGTCTTAAATTTGATAGAGCTTTGTCATAGGTACTATTTAACATAAATGCATGCAAAACTGAAGATTTTAAACATACAGTTTACACATCTGCATTTTAGTTCAAATGTAACTGCAGATCTTTAGTTTGGTGGAAAAAGCTATACATACTCTTATACTTTATACTTAATTATTAAACGTTATACAGTTGGTAAATATAAAATATTTTTATTCATGTTTTTTACTTTTCAGAAAAAATATACAAAATGAAATAATTAAATGCAAGTGAAAGAACAAAATTCAGAACATTAGCAGTTCAATATTAATAAAAGACCAGGATGTTTTCAGCCTCTTTGAATGTATACCCCATGATGCAGGTATGGAGGCTGCACGTGCGCTCATTACTAATAATTAAAAATACACTGGCCCCCCTTTTGATTACGTCATGTTTCTTATAAATTTAATTCTTCACAAAAACTACTTACAATGTGAGACAGATGTCTTCCTACAGTATAGACATCAGGAACAGCTATGGGCGTAAACAGGGCTCCAACGTTTTTATGCACAGCTACAGTATGGAGCGATGCACATTCTCCATCATTACACATTTTCACCATTTATCACTGGTTATTGTCGCTACATTGATGACCTGTTTTTTATTTGGACTGGACCTAGGGTAAACCTTGACATTTTTTGCTTTTCTCAAGAATCTGCTATCCCCCATTAGACTGACAATGACATTTGACTCTCGCCGCATCCACTTCCTTGATGTGCATATTTATCTAGTTGAGGGAATTCTTAACACATCACTTTACACTAAACCTATGGAGATTAACATTCTGCTGCATGAAAGCACCTACCATCCCCCACCTCTCCAACAGGGATTACCGTAATCCCAATTTAAAAGGGTTGCGCAAATCGTCAGTAGCCCTGATACTAGGTTTGAACAATTAACCTTAATGGGCGACAGGTTCATACAAAGAGGTTATGACCCCTATGAGGTCCAAGTTTCCATTAAAAAAGCATTAAAACTTGACCGGAGAGATCTTATCTCAAACACTAGAACCACCACCAAAACAGGCACTGCAAGCATTTCAACATCAATCGACATAGCCCAATCACCAAGGAGTTTAAACACAGTATCCGCAACTACTGGCATGTGCTATCAAGTGATGACACACTTCACCCCTCTCTCAAATACAAACCTCTATTTGGTCACATTAGAGGCAAGAACTTGAAGAACTTACTAGTCCAAACAGACCCAATAGATAAGTACCTACACGTATCCTGCAAGTACTTTCTTTGGAAACCAGGATGTTATAAATGCAAGGTGTGTGTCCCATGCAATAGCCTTATCAGTGGGAACAGGTTCACCCCCAACAGCATACTGGCAAAGGCTACCAGATCTACCACAGGATGTCATGCCCAACTACACATTTAGTATATCTAATTAAATGCCCATGTGGTCTTTACTTTATCAATAAAACAGAAAAGAACAGATGACAGAAAAGGTCCAGCATCAGGGCTGCATCAGGTCCAGCATCAGGGCTGCATTACGGACAGGGCAGTCTGATAAACCAGTAGCGAAACATTTTCTAACAGCAAGTCACCAACCCTCCACACTAAGATGTATGTCTTTTGACCATGTTGTCATACCATCGGTTGTAACCATGGGTAACTCCTACTGTATGCAACTCCTATGCAGGAGTGCAAATTAATCCACAAATGAAACACTGTGCAATCCAGAGGCCTCAACATTAATTTGTTATTATCATGCTTCCTGGAATCAGGATGAATAATGCAAAAGCACATTTTTTACTCTTCCTAAAATTGATCAACCCAAATGAATGTTTTACACCTATAAGTTCACCTCCTTTTGCTTTTGCAATATGTGTGATTCGGTCCCAGTTTTGTGGATGTGAGAAATCCCAGGAGCCCAACATGTGGGTGTTCCAGCTAGTCATTCGCCTGCCACTTAGATATGGGTGTATGTTCCATAATATAGTTGAGGTGGGTGTCACCTTCAGAAACCATATATTCCTTATACAGTGATCTGACTATATGTCACGCTGCTATATTCGCTAGGACAGTTTACCTTGTCAGAATCCCAGGGAACTAAAACATGTATATACTATCTAGTTCTTTCGCCTTATACTCTGATATTGGGGTAGGTTTCCCACTGTAGTTGAAGTGGGTGTCAGCTCCAGAAACCACATGTCTAATATATGGCAGTTTAGGATGTGATTATATCTGTCATCTTACTGCTGTTGATGTGCTACACTAATTGTGTTAGGTTGCATTCCTTTTGCCATACTATCCTTTATCCATGGGATTTCCTGGGCATGTCTTGTACTTAGACACAAAAGGCTGGACACATGCTTTATACTTTATTGGATTTATTCCTAACTGTGCAGATGATATTGGTGACTGCTTAACAGGACCCTGGCAAGTCTGGCTTACATACACATCCTTGTAGAAATTGGATTGGTGTTGTTCAGGGAGTGCAGAATCATATGTGCAATATAAAGAAAAAGGCATACATAGGGCAAAATTGTATGTAATCCAAAATGGTATGATGGTATAAGTTTTATACAAGTTGGCAATGCCACAACTCACATGGCCCAGTAAGATGAAAAGGCGCAGTAAGGTATCTTTTATGGATATCTCTCCATCCGCCTCAATCTCTCCTGGATCTTATGGAGGTAGTCAGAGTATGTGTAGCCCCCCTCGGGTGGTGATAGGAAGGCAATCCTGGTCAAGACTCGTAACACTGTAGATGATAAATATGGTCATATAGCCTCCCCTCATGATGTAGAGACCCATTTAAGGGCATCTACATCACCCAGGGTGAAGTAAAAACAGCCCTGCATCTTTTTTTCAGAGCTGCGGAACATGGCTGCAAATGGAGAGACGGTGAGACGGCTGCAGATGCAGAGACTGCTGCAGACGGCTGCGCATCTAAAAGGTAAGTACCAGTATGCTCTCCCAGCAGATGGCCCAAAAGTATTAACACTGTAAGCTCCCATTCAGAAGCATGGAGCCCCACAAAGATAATCCTCCTGGGCAGATACTGTTCTTGGGGCTACGAGAACTGTAGCCACAGTGCAGCCGCATGGGAACAGTCAAAATCGCGGCACCAAGAACAGTACTGTAATTCTTGCTACATCTGTGCTGGCAAAAGTAAGAAATTAAGTATCTGTGCAATTATAGGTCCCTAGAGCTTTGAGTGCTGTGGTTCAGTTCGGAGCACGGCTACTTTTGGGGAATATATATTCCTCCTTTTTAGCTTTTCCTACAATTTAGTATTTTTCATGATATATTAGTATTGTTCCTTAATAATGCTTTACAGAAATGCAGGCTTTTAGTCTGGCAAAAGGGTTCTGTAATTTTCTATTGTATTCAGAATAAGACTTCCAACGCAAAACAGAAAAAGCAATTGCTCATAATTTTTGTTCAGGAGCACAAAGAATATGATTTTATTTGAATAAAGTCGTGAAGTCAGCAGTACATTGTAAATTGTAGACTGTTATTGTAAAAACAACAACAAAACACGGAATATTAGCTAGTTATTATTTCTTTTGAAATCTGCACGGACTCTTACAGCTAAAATGTGTGATGTGTAACCGTGTTGCTAAGGAAACAACCTATTTTTCATGAATAGCAGAACTAACAGCATACAAAGCCTATGTAACTTATCACTGAATCTTTCAGTGCTGCCCCAGGCTCCATAAAGTCCTACAGCCTCTTGTTAAAATGAACCTGTTCTTTTTTTTGTTGCCTAAATGCACTTACCTTGTAATTATCCATACTGTGCCACTTTTAATACATTCTGTTCTCTTACTCCTTTGGTGTACAAATAAAAGGTAACTGTAGGCATGCAGGGAAAATGAAACCTAAATAAAAGGTAAATTACATGGAGATGCTATTAGTAAATAATGACGAAGAATAGTTATCGCAACACAATGATTTTTATGATTGCAATCTTAACATCATGTGAAGAATCAGTACAGAGGGAAAAACAGCTCTTTGACTGACAGTTCCACTTACTCCATCCAAAAACAAGGGTGAATATGAAAAGGATTTGAAAAAATAGAGCTTAAAAACGGCAGATTAAAATAGGGGCCAAGAAATATAATAATGTGGTACATGCTCTTGTATGTGTGCCCATTAAGTCTTCCTTATAGTAATTAACAAAACCATAATGAGTACTAAAATTGCTTGCTGGTGCAAAAGAGGAACATGATACATTGACACATATAGTAGTTTACAGTATTTAGCAATTCTCAAGAATACGAGGTTAGAATTTGACGACACATAAGGATCTGGGAGATGTGGAAAAAGTTTCAGTTTACAAACTTAGATTCTTGTTTCTGATAATTGCACAATTGAGTAAAAAAAGAATAATGGAAACGAGTAAGTATCTTGCCAGCATTATCATGACTGAGGAGTTATGATGCTAAGAGTTATCGGTGATTGGGTCCCAGATGCCTTATGTGTATAATAAATTCAGAAATCTCTTCACTTATCCTATAGAGCTGACTAAAGAGAACTCAGAAAAGCCCTATGGGTGCTATTTTTCACGGTACAATTTGTCATGCAAATGCTAATGTAACATTATTTGTGCTGTTTTAGCATTGCTCCTATTTATTAAACCCATTTGCAGCAGATTCATGGCACGGTATCAACGTCATTGTGGCCAAAAAAAAAACCTCTATGATGAAAAGGTTTTTGATAACTTGACCCAATGATAAAATTGCACTTGTAATGTCTCTGACTATTGGTATCTCGAGAGGAAACACTATTCATATCATAACTGAAAGGTAGTGTGGGTCACTATTGGCCTTGGTTTACTAGCAAACTTTTACCATGAGTCTTCTTATCTCAGTTAGTACAGACTCTTCTAGAATGCATTATTGTATCCAATGATTGCACTGAGCTAAGATATTTTATTACAGTGTATGAAAATGTGTCCCTTTGCCTTGCATTGCAGACCTTATGGTACTGAAGCTGGTATAATGGCACCTGTTAATATTTGGTTACTAAATAGTGCTATTTAACTATTTGCAGGGAAGCCTTATACAGTATATTGCAGTTGATTGCCATTTTTGGATGAACGAGCGAGTGTAGTGAGCAACGTGAAAACTTCTACTAGACTTTGTGACCTCTTTTGTTGTGTGTTTTTGTTTGCATGTTCTCTCTCCACAGGCCAAACGCCTTGACCGATTTTTGTGCATACCTTTCGGCCATCCTAACTTAGATCTGCCAGAAGTTTCAACAGAATCAATGCAGCCCCCATCTTGGAATTCATTTTTGTGTGTTTTTGATGTGATAAAAAGAGTAATCAACTGGATTTGTGACACAAAACATACAGGGGGCTATTCACAAAGCAGTGATAAGTGTTTTTAAAGCTGCAGTTCAGTCTTTTTTTTTTTTTTTTTTACATTTATTTTTTTACTTCAATAATTTCATGTGTGCAATCTCTAATTAGCTAAAGAACTGTATAGCTGCAGCTGAATTCGTTTTCCATGTATTGATAGGTCGAAATTTGGTGACATTTTAAAAGCTGGCATTTGTTTATAATCTGCTTGACTGGCAGTGGAAGCTCATGAATATTCATGAGCATTTATGCACTGACAAGTGCTAGAGGGAGGGCAGGGCTGACAAAGGGGTGTGCCAGAGCTTGTGACAGGACATGAAGGGGCAGTGCCTTAGCAAATGGCTGTTAAAATAGAATACAAGAAAATTGGTCTTTCAAAGTTGTTTTTTTAAAAACAGAAAATGCTAAAAGTATTTTTTCTTACTACAGAACTGATTTATTAAAAAAAACAAACATGCAGGATATTGACTGAACTGCAGCTTTAAGGGAGATAAATGCCTTTATCGCATAATACTGCCTGCTGCGCGATTCACAAGTGATGCAGTGCTGTATCAATCTTGAAGAGCCTTAGGGTGTATACATCCATGGTAACCAAGGTCCGCAGCAAGGCTCCTTTATCTCCCCGATGCCAGCGATGATTTATTTGCCTCACCGGCATTAAATGTACACCGCGGCTAATCTCGGGGATGAACGCACATTTCAGCAAACACTCCGTTCCTCCTTGCTGAGCGTCATTACGTCACGACGCGTTTCGTCATGTGAGTGATTTCCTCAGGGGATCCTGGTGATCGTTTAATTCTCCCTGATGAAGTGATACTGTCATGAAATGCATATGATTGACTTTGCAAGTTGCGTATCCAGTATTCAGACTCAAGCAGCTCAGTAATCCCATATTACAATTGGACATCCACCGTGTCTCCTACAGGAAGTATCGAAGTAACAGCACTTTGGAGCAGAAATGGTCAGGGAGAACAGTGAGGAGCTCCAAGGACACATGCTGAAGGCACCACACTGCCCTTAAAAATGTGAATGCTTTTATATCCATCATAAATGAGTCAGAGTAACACTTACTTGTGTTTTTAATAATTGTTTGCTATTAAACAGTATGATGCTATGGGCTTTTCTTTCAGTTACATTGCTTCTATCTAGTGAGTATTGGAATACCTCCATTTGAGAGCTACATACGCACCTGGTAGAGAGGCTTATTCAAACAGAAGTAACTACATCTAAGGAGGATTATTATAAGAATATAATATAAGGCCAGGACAATAGCTATCAGGAGTCTGTTGTAGATCTGCTTTTTATTTATTATTGAATAGTTCTTGAATTTTCTTTAAATACATTTTATATTCTTTTTTGATGTTTATGCACTTTTACATATTATCACATAACATCCCACTCCTAGCATCTCAACCAGCAACTTAAAGGACAATGTGGACCATCAGACATCAACTCACTGAATTACAGATACTGTACTTGAATTGTAAGTCTGCATTGACAACTTTATTTTTTTTAAACTACTTTTATACTCACCTCTAGTGTGCTCTGTGTTTTTTTTTTCTCCATACTTTTTTAAAATATATTTGTGCAATACACATCTTGGTGTATACATGTATATTATACACTGATAATTTGTTGATTAGGACACTCTTTTTGAAATGCACTTTTTCTCTACTTCACAAACTGTACAACAACAACCTGTAGATTTACTTTGACATCTAGGTGGAGGTGATAATTATTCACGGCAAAATTGTTTTTTTTAGTTCGTTTTCCACAGTATTCACAATTTCAGTATTAAGGAGCACTCACAATTTCATATAGAACTTATTTGATCCTGCCACGGGTGCACGTCAGTCCACATATCTGGTTTATATTGTGTATAAATTAAAAATAGAAATCTGGCACCCCAGTTGACTTGTGAAGAATTTCAAATTCAAATGTATTTACATAATAATAAGCAATTCATCAACGTTTCGGTCTCCATATGCAGATTTTTCAAGATAAAAAAGCAGTGATAACTGTGTGCTAAATATGCCCATCAGACGCCATGGGAAACTTGTAAGGGGGAAAAACTGGGAGGAGACAGGAAAAATCGTACCAAGAGCTCAATGCACTGTTGATCTCTTTTAACTATATTAGGTATTGCTTTAGTGTACAGTAAATGCAAGCTAGGCTCCTGCTGGGTCATCAAATTGCCCACCAGATCACAGGGGAAACTTGTAAGGGGCCCTGGACACATCCCCCTGCCTGGAGGCACCAAGCTTCATACATCCAGCCTTCCTGTAATTTGCATGACTTCTTCCTTTAACTCTCCTATGTTTTGATGTGTACTGTCGGTAATGTAAACCGTTATTGCTGTATTTTGTCCACTGTGTGTTATTTTATTTTTAATGGTTTTGCTACTTGGTGTGCGTTGTCGGATCTTTGTGGCTTCTGGCTTGTTTTTCCAGTCCCATTGCAGTTAGAAAGCACCATATTTTTTTAAAATATGTAATCACAGCTCTTTCAAGAGTTTGTGAAGTCCTGATAACAGGTGAGATACCCCGATGGAGAAGACCGGTGCTCTTGCATATCATCAGGAGCAGTCATGGGCTGTTGGGAGGGGGGAGGTGTTGGGGGGGGGGGTATTTCCATGAACCCAATGATGGATTCCCTGGCAGTCTGAGGAACTACAGTATGACTCCAGGATGATGGAGTCATTGAAAATGCTCCCTTTTTCAGTGGCCATTCTTAGATTCCGGTGGTCATGCCGGTACGTGACACCTAAGTAATGTAATAATTCTGTTAAACAGAAACGAGTGCTGTATTCACACAATTATAAAGTGTTACAAATGTAACCTGAATATATGATAATATATTTAATTCGATGTAAGTGTAAATTAATCTTAGATTATATTTCATGAGATTTGATTAATGTAAATAGGGATAATGTTTTGCTATATTTCCATTATTATATGTATACATTGTTAACAAAGGTTAAAGTGTGTGAAAAAAGAAGAAAAAAACAGGCGCACACCTAGTGCATTAACGTAATAACATATAATTTATGGAACTTAAAATCAAGCAATTGCCCACTCACAAAAGTACTGTATAAATAAGCAGGTATGAGATTGGCTCTCATGTGCCAGCAACGCCATCCGATTTTAAGTAATAGCGTCCTCCCGTGTCTCCTTCGTGTAACCGGATGGCCGGAAGTGAAGTCCTTCCAATTCAGTGTTCAGTGTATGAAGTCCCTCCGGGAACCAGCAGCTCAAGGGTTCTTGTGCCGGCAACAGTATCACGGGAGAACAGGAACCAGCGTCGCACTACCAGCAGTACCAAAGTTCATAGGCAAGTGACGGCCTCAGTTAGACCACGCCCTACGCGTTTCGTCATCTATGATGACTTCATCAGGGATAACCCAATAGACGCCTGTTCACAGTATTTATAGGGAGGTACTTGCAAACATTAAGTGAATAACAAATTTACGATTAACCAATTTAAACAATTTCAATCACAATCACATAGTGTTATGAGGACCCAATTGAGCTATTAGAGAATAAGTCCAAAACAGGACACAATAGGATATTGCATTTGGATTTTGATGAAAGACTTTTACCAATGAATGAACTATTTTTAATCATCAATTAATTTGACAGCTGTTGATTCTCAATCACAATTGAGGATATCAACTACAATTGAAAAGTAGGGAATTTAAAAAGAGGAATAGAGAATTTGAAAAGTATAGATGTATAATACATTGAATATATAAAGTAATTCTTACAATACCTGCATTATCCATAAATTCAATGTATATCATAAAACTTGATTGGTAACCAGAATCTAAATAACATCAGGTGTTTCTATTTAATAGGACCCATAACTGTTCAAAATCTGGAGAAGAAATTTAACTTATAACTATATAAGCACCGTAATGGCATATTTAGCTCAACAATGATATGCCACATAAATAAACCATATTTTCTAACCCAAAAAGTATACATAATAAGCATACCCAATGTTAAACATATAACCCTCAGTGTGAATACCAGTTTTATTGATTCCAATGGGGAGCCAAAGGAGCAGAAGCAGATGATTTTGAAGCAAGAACAGAAGAAAAACATGGCTTGCCCATATAGTGTATGGTGCAAATAATGTGTATGTAAATGTAATTGTATATATTGAATAAAAAATATTATATGTATGTATTAATAAATAAATCTATTATGTGCTGTTATAACTAATAAATATATAGATATAAATTTATTATGAAAATATATTATGTGTAACTGTGATGATGAAATTAACGATGTCTCTAAATGTGTAATGTGTGAAAATATAATATGTGAAAAGTGATGTATGTGAATGTGATAAATATTATAAAATATATGTTTGAACTAATTAATATCTACATGTGTACTAAATGTGATTATTATGTGTTTAAAATAAAATTAATTTAATATATACCATTTGTGAACAAAAACCAGATACATTTATAATACCATCCCATAGATTAACCACCAATATCCTTTGTATATTACAATAGTGAAATTGATTTTTTAATAAACATAAGTATATGGTATATATATAAACAAAGACCCTTAATGACCAGACATATGACCATAGCCCGGAGGGAATTCATAAGCATTCAACCCAGACCTCCGGAAGAATACCCATTATTTTGAGTGATCACACTATGGTACTTATGTCAATATGGTCATTGTGTCCCTTTGGGTAGGTGGTATCTAAAATGTACATCCAATATGTTTCTCTTGTACATAGTCTTTGGATCGATCCCCTCCCATATATGAAGGGGGAATGAACTCTATGCCCATAACTGATAGGGATTTTGGATCCTTACGATGATTAGTACAAAAGTGGTGGGAGAGGCTATGTGTTTGGCACCCATGAATAACATTTCTTCTGTGCTCCAAGAACCGTGTACTCAGAGCCCTTGATGTACAGCCTACATATTGTAGGCCGCATTCACATGAGATAAGATACACAACATATTCACTTAGGCAGTTGATATAATCTGTTATTTCATTTGAGGTGCCATTTGAATATGATGATAATGTATTTGTTTTTATTAAATGTCTACAAGTAAGACATCTGCCTCTCCCGAATTTTTTATTTTCTTAGTTTTTAATTTACTTGGAGCTATCAAAGTTTTAATACTCCTTGCTTTTCTGAAAATTACAGGAGCATATTTTGGCAGTAGATGACCAATTACGGGATCATTACATAAGATATTCCAGTGACAATTTAGAACATTTCTAATTTGATGAGTGGATTGGTTATATTGTGTAATGAATTTTGGTGTAAGTCCCCCTCTTTTTTCCTCATTCCTGGTTTTGCGCAATGACTCTGATTTAGCTTTAGATTGTTCTAATAATGTGTCCCGATTTAAAAGACTGGCATCTAAAAATGCTTTATTAACAATAGACATATCGTAAACCTTTCTCCTGAAATTTATTTGACAGATCTTTGCCCTGTGTTAGAAAATCAGTATCCCTTGAGCAATTGCGCCGAAGTCTGTGAAATTGACTTTTTGGTACATTATTTAGCCATTTTTTATAATGGTTACTACCATATTGTAGGTAACTGTTCGTCGATACAGATTTAAAGTGTGTTTTTGTCTGGATTTGTTGTCCAACACCTATAAATAATTCCAGGTCCAAAAAAATTATAGTATCCGGATGTATATTATAAGTGAATTTCAGACCCATCTGGTTATCGTTGAAAGATGTAAGAATCTCCTCCAGGATTTCCCTCTCACCATCCCAAATAATAAGAATATCATCTATGAAATGGCCATAGAAGACAAGTCCACCCCCCAGCCGAGCATTCTCCCACACATGGATACTCTCCCACAGTCCCATGTAGAGATTAGCATAACTGGGGGCAAATCTGGTCCACAGATTTGTAAATAATATCTGTCTTCAAATAAAAAAATAAATGTGATTTAAAATAAACTCAATGCATGCTAAGAGAAACAACCTTTGTGAAGAGTGCAAATTTAAATCTAATTCGAGATACTGATTAATAGCCTGGATACCTTTTGTGTGATCTATACATGTATACAGTGAAGATACATCGCATGTTACCCAGTGAAAGGTATCTTTCCATATAATACCGGAGGTGGAATCAATGACATGCAACGTGTCCCATATGTGCGAACGTAAATTTGTGACATATGGTTGTAAATAATAGTCTAGATACTGGGACACATTCCCAATTATAAAGTGTTACAAATGTAACCTGAATATATGATAATATATTTAATTTGATGTAAGTGTAAATTAATCTTAGATTATATTTCATGAGATTTGATTAATGTAAATAGGGATAATGCTTTGCTATATTTCCATTATTATATGTATATATTGTTAACAAAGGTTAAAGTATGTTAATTTAGGTTTTTAGAAAAATATATATAATTATTAAAAACATTACATTTATGTTGTTGAGATGAGTGAGGTAATTATGTAAAAACTAATTTTTCATAACATCTACTGTATCAGCAATTTAAGTTTCAATATCCAACAATTCCCTTAAAATGAAAAAATATTGTTTGTAGGTTTTTTGTTTTTCAGAAGATTTCTCTGTCTATATATAAGGAACTCATTGGACTGTAAGCTATATAGCAAATGATTGAGCAGTGGTGATGTTTGTTACAGATAATACTTGTTTACAACCACAAAGCTACATAGCAAATGGGAGAAAAGGACACTATGAGCAAAGGTCACATAATTATCTTGAAATGTTTCTTGCTTTTGTCAACCACAATTTTCTAATGGTATTACTGTAATTATTTACATATATTTGTGTGCACTTTATGATGCTGCACTAGAATCATCATCATGTCATAAAGAGAAATATACAGGCACCCTGGAAATGTGAATCTGAGATAAGGCTATTACATTCAATTTTACAATAATTAACATCAGTGTTTCAGCTCCTGAAGTATTTTTTCCTTTAGTCCTACAATAATTGCTCATATGAAGTGTAAAAAAATGTTCTTATTCGTTTCCCTGATGTGTTTGGAGCAATTTACAGTTATTTCATAAACTGCTTCAGGGTCACAATGTGCCTAATTCCATAAAAATTACCTACATGTAGACACAGTTTTCTGGGAACAATATTGAATTAGGATGCAGTTATCAGCAAGCAACTGCTAAATCACAAAACAAATCCTAAATAAGGCCTAATTCAATGGGTTTTTGATATTGATCTTCACAACTTAAGGGCTAATACATAAATAAAAACCCCCAAAATCTTTGACCTACAAA
Source organism: Ascaphus truei (assembly GCA_036426205.1). Classification (NCBI taxonomy): domain Eukaryota; kingdom Metazoa; phylum Chordata; class Amphibia; order Anura; family Ascaphidae; genus Ascaphus; species Ascaphus truei. Next base: position 66,750 of record WSYH01002412.1, read on the forward strand.
AAAGGCCCAATTCACTAGTTTAAAGGGCAGTTTTCAATATGACACCATCTGTGCAGTATGTCACAATGAGCCCTCCTCAATGTTGATTAAAGATCTGTTGCCTTAAGACTTTTCTTTAGCCTTTATTTTCTGGTTTTCTTTAATCTTCTTTTACATATTTTTTTTTACAATACTCTTGATTTATCATTGCGTCACCCTTAATTGAGGTCCTATTCGGCAAGGTGTGGCCTTTCACAGTGTAGCAAATCCAAAGCACGCTCGTGGTTGCCTGTACTATAGATGTAGCCAGACTTACATCTAAGTGTCCCCAGTGACTCCACATGTACTCCCCTGTCACTCCGTATAGCACTGTGCCACAGCATGTCGTTCCTGAGCCGCTTCAACTTTGCTTGTGGTCAGACGGAATTATTATTTATGTTGTTTCAGTTCAGTGTGTGTCTGGCAGATGGCACACATAGGGGGTCATACACTAAGCTCCGATAAGTCGTTTTTAGAATGCAAAGTGCTCTTAGAACATGATGTTGCGCTGAACGCGATTCACAGAGACACGCAAACAGGCACTTTGCGTTCTAAAACTGACTTTTTTCAGGGAATTTTTCTAAGTCCAACTTTGCTCGTTCGTTACCCTGTTTGCGTTAAATTTTGCCCTTAAGCGGGATGCACTAAGCTACGCAACCTTAGCGTACGCGAAAGTTGCGTTCAACAAAACACGTCAGCTCAAGGTGGACGCAAAAAAAGCTGGACTTAGAAAAATGTAATTGTTTAAATTTTTGCATGCGCAACACCCATACAACAGGCCGGCGGGTGTCCCCGGCTGACCCCGCAGGGGTCCTTGAGGGAGGCTTTGGGTCGCGCGGGTGTCCCCGGCTGTATTTCAGAGTGTGGAATTGGTTCCCACGATCTGATTGGCTGAAATATCATGTGATGCCGGCCATCTTGGATTTAGTGACGTCATCTTAAAGGCAAATGAAGCACAGCCATTCTGATTGGCTGGCATCATTCCCTTTAAGTGACGTCATGTAAAAAAAAATAATTAAAGTCGGAACATGGTTTTAACAGCCAATCAGGTGGCTGTTAAACATTTTGAGGCTAAATGTGACGTCACAAGCCCTATTTAAGGCCGTGACGCCTTATTTGAGCCCAAGAAGACGACGAGACAACATCGGTTGGGATTTACCATGGTGCTTTTTGGATTGACAGATGAAGATAGAAGATAAAGAAGATCAAGAAATGGTGACAGATGAAGATAGAAGAAGGTGATTAAAGAAAGAAAAAAGAAGATTTGGGTACCTGATCCGGATCTTCATGGCGGATGGCATCGGATGCTGTTGGAGGCCTTCAAGGTACGTGAGCTTCCTGTTTCCCCGGGAGTCGGAGGGCCACCGCTTCTAATGGTAAGTAATATATTGAATGTTTGTAAATGTCTTTTTTAACAGGTTTTTTCATTGGATGTGTTTTTTGATTTTTTTGGGGAGGCACATTGAGTGATAATATATTAATCTGTACCACATTAGGGTACAGATGAATACATTATTATGACAATATTTGGGGGGCATTTCTGGCTTGGTATTGCTGTTGGTTTTTTTAATTTCAGTTTCTTATGTGGATGTCATTGTTTGTTTTTTTCCTGCTTAATGCTAAAAAAATGTTTGCGATTGGTGTTCGTTTTTAGTTAATGTTGTATTATGTTAGCTAATGCATTTTATGGTTATTTCAGATATTGTTTGAATTTATTTCTTTGTATATTAATGTTTAAATGAATTAATGTTGTAATTAATTGGTTTGATTGGTTAGTGTTACTATTCATTTTGAGTTGGTTTAGGAATTTATTGGTTTGATTGGTTAATGGTTTAATTAATTCATTGTTGATGTTGTTATTGCTTGTATTCATTGGATTAGCTGGCTACTCTTTTTATTTAGTGAAGTATGTTTTTTTGGAGTTATGTTTTATTATTGTGTATCTGGTGCATTAATGTATTGTAATTAGGGTTCCCATTCATTGAGTGCTATAGAGGCTTATTATGCCAATATTATTATTATATGGGTATGATGTACCACTATACTATTCAATGGGTACAGGGTGGGTATAGTCAGTCCGGGGTGGGTGCTTAGGCCTCCCGGGTTTGTATCAGGGCAGGGTGGGTTAACCCCTTAATGACTATAGCGGTTAGTAACCGCTTAGGTGATTAAGTGGTTAGGGGCCATTAGAATGTCTTTATTATGTACTGTATACTGTATATGCTTTCTTGCAACGAGGACAGAGGGACCTGCTGTTGTGGTAAGTATAACTGTATTTATTTACTTTATTTATGTATGCTAATGCAGTGTTTAATAATGGGCAAATAATCTATTATCCATATCTGGATAATAGTAATTTTGCCCATTATTGTACTGTATGGGTTTGGGCAGAGGGGGGGGGGGGTCGTGTATTGATGTTTGTTAAATCTTTTTTTAATATACATGTGTTTCATAGTGTAGATGTGCAGGGGGTCTCCGGAGCTGAACCGCGTTGGTTTTATTTCCGGGGACTCCCTGCTTCCCGAGATACAGGCACCTTTATGGGGTGCCAGTATCCCCTGCCATTTCAAGCTTCCACGTCACGTGACCGGGACATTTAAATTCTGCAGGGGATACCGGCACCCCATAACGGGGCCTCTATCTCCTGAAGTAGGGGGTCCTCGGACCTGAAACCAATGCGGTTCAGCTCCGGAGACCCACTGCTCATGTGCACTATTATTAAAATGATTTTAATTAGTGTACGATCGCCTGTAACAGCCAAGCATGGAGATGGCAAATCTCCATGCAAATGTTACATGCGGCTTTTTTTTCTATCAGCTAGCGTATGGGAAGTTTAAGAACGCTAGCAGGGGGAAAAAAAGCAACACATACGCTGTGGGTGTTTTGAGCACGTACGTTAAAAAATGGACTCAAAGCCTTAGTGAATCGCGTCTCCGGCCTCACTTTTTAACGGACGTGCTTTTTTTTGAACATCCAAATGCAAAAGCATTGAGCTTAGTGCATAGCCCCCCATAATCTCTTTGCCTATGATACTCTGAATGTTGCAGTGCAGTTCAATGTCTGAAGCACGTGCCTTACTGTACAGTAGTTGGAAATACAATGTACTGTCTCGGCAAGCTTTATTCTAAAGCTTGCCGGGTGCATAGTGGGCTAGCCGCGGGTCTGTTCTCCGTTTAAAACGGAGTTTCCCGCGCGGCGGCCGCTTCAATAGATAAGCGCTAATGGCGCTTATTATTGAAAGTGCCGGAGGCGCGGGAAAACTGGCCGAAGACAGCCGCGCGCCACCCGCAGCTATTTTTAAACTGCGGGGGCAGCCGCATTAGCTTTAAGCTGACCGCGTGTGTATGTATGTTTCTTTGTTTAATGACCTTGTACTGTCAATACTGTATCTAATGTTAGTGTTTCACTTTTTATTAAAAAGCAGTATGTATTTAACGGAATCTGTGTCAGACATTAACTTAATTTATGTGTGTTGCATGGGGAATTATTGCAACTCCTTGAGGCAAAAGGCCAGCGTGTAGCTATGCATATGTAACCCCCACCGCCCTCGGCTTGGAGTTACTAGGTGATGTTAAGAATAAGAATAGACCAATCACGTGGTACGCACGTGACAGCCCCGCCCTTTTTGTGGATTAGTAAGGTGAGGGAGAGCTATAAAATCAGACCTCTGGAGAAGGAACTGAGGAGAGGGCTCAACTGTATCAAGTTAATAATGTAGATAGAGTAAAGTAGGTTTCATTTGACAATCGTTTGGTTATTAATGATAGGTAGGTGTTTTAGGTAGACAGGACATTACAGTACCACTTATAGGGCTGCAGGCATACCTGGATAACCACGACAGGAATAAGTAGAGATAAATAACTATAGACCACTCATTGGTAACTAGGATACGAATAGAGAAGTTGAAACAGGTCACACTGATATAGTTTATAGAGAGTACAGATACAGAGATAGTTAATAATGAGCACATAAACAGAGATAACATAAGTTCAGCTCTTTACCTTCCTTCAGGTCTAGTAAAATGTCATAGCATGGTACATTTTAAAGATAAGAAAATAAACAGCACAGTTATAACAACAACAGAGAGGAGAAAGGGGGTTCTAAAGATGCGAGAAAACTGGTGCCATAGTAAAGCAATGTGACTCCTCAATATTTTGACGAGGGATGAGAGGAAGTGTTAAACATGATGGAAATGTTAATAAAATCTATGTTGTTCAAAACTACAGTATAAAACTCCTGGCGCCCATCTTTTAACATCTGTAAACATGCCCAGCCTGCAAAGACCAACGCTTTGGACTAAGGTATGCACCCTGAGAAGTTGTGATAACCACATGTTGTGACCTTCCTCATAAGTCAGACAGGGAGGGTTACACATATATGATATATTCTGCATGAAATTAGGGCAGATAAGAGAGCAATTCTATCTGAGATGTATCAGTATATCATTGACAAGTACGAATACTACAAAAATTCACCACACAGGAAGGGTGGAGGAATTCTATAAGACACAACTTAAGTTTGAATGATTGTTTTATTCGAAACCTCCGCGTCCTGGCAAGAAGGGAAGTTGCTAGTCATTGCATCCATCTTGGGTGGGTATGTTCCATCAAGGTACCATTTGAAGGAGAAAGTTATCGATAAGGACCAAGAGATTGAATAATAGACCTTCCCGAGCTAGTCCCTCCAATCTGCCACCTGCCGGTTATCAGCTCTAAACACTAGAACAAGAAAAGAAACCTATGTACAACACAAACAACGAGCTAGACAGCACTAAAGCTGGTTGTACTATTGAAAATAGCTGCAGGGTGCTACTGGGAACAGGGATGTCCCTAATACCTAAAAACAATATCAAAGAATAAGGGGGGTTCCCAGCACTCACAGCACCAAAATTATAACAAATAAGGGATTATGCCAAATCCAAAATTTAATAACAGAAGCACAAGATTACAAAAATGGAAACATGTCATACACGTGAGCTGCAACAAAAAAAGAAAGTGATTCTAAGTGCAAAGGCAGGGGAAAAAACACAGGGACTGGGAGACAAAAGACAAGGGGAAAACCACACAAAGGGAGGTACAGTATAAGGAGGGGAGTGGGGGTGAAAAAATAATAATAGGGGGGCAACATTTCGGGGTACTGACCCCTTCCTCAGGCCCATTGACTAAGGTCCCACAGACCAAAGGTACTTCCCTAATTCCCTGCCTAAATGTACAAACCCCAATAGATGAATCACAATATACTTAAATTACAGAGCAAATACCTGTAGTAATAATATGATGTACATGAATTGTATTAGCAAAAAAGTCACAGAATCTCCAGGAAAATAGGAGGATACTGTACTTGTAATCAGTAGATCCAGAGTTCCTGTCGCCAAATTGTTCCTCTCTCCAACTTTCCTGCAATGGGCTGCTGCTCTGAGATTAATCAAAGGTTCCATCTGAAGTACCTTGTTTTGGGGGTGACGTCATCAGTGGGAGTTGTGAGGTGTAACTCCAGCAATTGGTCAGAGTCATCATCATGTGATCCCTGGTGGTTGTCAAAAAGACCTCGGACGGCGTATTGTTCCTCCCTGCAATGAGTATTCCACCGGCGTTGTCCCCTTGACGTTATACACACACACACATACATATATATATACATATCCCAGCACGCCCCTGAGGAAAGTCCTATACAGGACCGAAACGTTGGATTTATATGTGCCTGCTTTTTTTTCAAATACACTTTTGCAATATACCTTGAGTGCTGTTTTTTGTCTCCTTGGTGGGACACCTGGTTTCCTGTTATATTTGTTGAACAAGCACCTATTTCTTTGGAGCCTTTGAAGTGCCTGCTGTTATCTTTATATATATATAAAGTTAAAAAGGTGGGGAGGGGCGAGCTCTGGGGGGAGGTGCCACCTAACCTCCATAGACTGTTACCAAACTTGGGAGGTTCTGGCAACTTGCTGAAATGGACAGGACTCAATGCAGATCCTTCCCCTCATACAGAGGTAACAGGAAGGGTTCACAGGTTTAGTGTTAGGACCTGCATTTTTGGTTTACCTTGACGTTGGTATGCAGGCTTACGACGCTTTGGCCAAAGGATTTAACTAAAAAAACAAGTAATTACTATTATTATTCAAGTATTTAAACTTTATTCTCATTACCATATATGTTTTGTCAATTTGATGTAGCATTGGGCATCCATGTCTTCTGTTGTACGTATACACTTGCCATGCTCAGTAGCACTCATTTTGGCATAAATATATATTCATGATGTGGTGGATGTAGGAGTTTGAGCTATCTGGGAATGTGTGTTAATATATGTATAAAAGTATACATTACCGCATAGCAGCAAAAAGGAGACAGCACTCAGGTGAATGAAAATGAATGTATTAAATACAGCACATAACTCCAACGTTTCGATCCCACAGGGGGGTCTTCCTCAGGGTGGTGCAACAGACCCAGGACAGTGAGTGACTTATATACCCCAACACCCAAGTGACATAAACATCTCCATCATCAAAAAGAATCATCATCAGGCGACAAAACAGCTGTGCATAATACAATCTAATTAGATCATGCTCCAACTCCATGTCTGTACTCCTATTGGGGAATCCAAGTCACATGATCAAACCCAAGCTGTCAGTGTGATTGCATGTAAACAAACTGATGCTGCATCAGCAGGCCTGGTTGTCAAGGCAACCACATGTGTGCTCAACTCTTTAAAGGCAGCAGGCACCAGTGGTTGTCATGTGTACTGCACATGTACAGATACACCACTGCAAATGTGTATGTACTGTAGCAGTGATGAATTTGGTCCTAAACAGCACCTAAGAGTAACAGATACTGGCATGCGTATATCTGTAGAATCCTATGGCAGATGGAACCCACTGTAATCCCAGTCGGGTAACCCATAATACACCTGTCGGCGTCACATGCGGCATGGATATACATAGGTTGCTAGTTAACCCCTGGTGTAACCGTACTGCTGAAGGCACAAAGTGCGGTCAAATAAAGGAACATGCTGTCTGTAGGACTATATAAAGATACAATATACGGACCTGCAAAAATGTGGAATAAAGAACACCCAATACACAGTGAGGGTAAAGTGAAGAGAACCGGGAGGGGAAAATAAAATCAATGGAAGAAGCTGAACGACAACAATATGCAAGCTGTAATATATTATACTGTATAATAAATGCATTATAAACTAATCATTTTGAACTACGCTGATCCATGTATACATACAGTTGATGTTGAACAGTAATAATTACAAAAAATTACAAAAAACAACCCAAGTTCATGTCCTCATTCAGGCCTTTGGGGGCAATAGAATCCAGTCTGTGAATCATCCTCACATAGTATAGAGACGAGCATATAGAGAGAGTATATGAGAGAGAGATATATATATAGTAGGAGATAGAGAGAGATAGATATATTATAGAGATATAAACATATTAAAATTTATATATACATGTATAAGATATAAAATGAAGGAATATTGTCCTCACAGTGTGCCAAACCTTGAACAAATAGTTTATAGTACTGTAAATCAGAGACTCCTGCTGTAAGCTTCAGTACACACAACATTATATGTAGTGTGCTAAACATTCAATTCAACATGATAATCCAAACTTTTGTTAGGGAACACGAAAACCGGAAAAAAGGGCTTATTAACACGGATACTATCCCCTTGGATAAGTGCTCTGAATGAGTGAATTACTAATTGCTGAAAGATTATCTCCAAGTAGTTGACAAATCATTAGCGTACGATAGCTCAATTTACTTTGCCAGCTGCAACGAAAAGCTGCATCTGTAATAGAGAAAAAAATAAGTTTATTGAAAAAGAATATAATTGTTTTTTATAGTCCAATATACCTCTCCTCCCATTCCTATGGCCATAACCCACATTCTAAAATCATGGGTAACACATTACTTATATGATTAATATAATTATTGTACATTTGGACAGTTAGAGTGTTCTATGGGGTTCAAATCAGGGGATCTGCAAATATAGTATAGCTGTGGCTGGTTTCTGGCTACCATTCTGTCCTCACTGGCATGCAAGTCTTGGTAAGAGCAGGTAGTGTCAGTACTAATTATGGGTTTCCTCACATAGGTAGTCCCTTGAGTGACAGGGTAGGAGGCAGGATTAGGTCTGAGTTCTGCCTAATCCTGGGTTCAGACCTAGTACCTTCCCCCACTGTACTTAAGGGAGTTGCAACCCCAAATTCAGTAGTGTCTCTACCGTTGTAGAGTGATTACCGTCTCTAGTGATTACCTTTTCCCCTGGTCCTGCTAGAGGGCTGGGGCAGAGCAGGAACTGCTGTGGGGGCCCTTGACCCGTAGTGAAGGTCCAGGGACCATCCTAATTTCAGAGACCAGAACAGAGACTGTATTGGGCAGAGGACTGCCGTGTATTTTGAGTGTACAGGAATAAATCCATTCCAGTTGAATATACCTCCCGCCTGGTGTGTGATCTTACTGGGGGCAGGGAGGGGGGGTAAGTGTTTCTTCCGTAGGAGATTGCCTTCATACATCTGGAGTTTAGGGCAGATGGAGGCGCTGAGTACCATTGAGTAAATGTCGGGTATATACCCCAGAAGCCTGTCCTGCAGTCCCCCCAACCATCGACGGACAACTCGGCATTCTGTGAGTGAGCAAACAGATAGCATGCACGATACACCTGTTAACACCTGTGGAATCTCCCAGAGGGTGGGGGAAACACCGTTACAATAGGAACAAAGATAGCATAGTTATTGACCAGAAAAAAAGCACACAGCAGCACAGTACAGTTAATAGTATACAGTACTACTTCTCAAAACATTTACAGTACTTATTCTGGTTTAATTCTGACACAGTTGATTCTGCATTCCTGGATTAAGGCAGCAGAGGCACTGTGCTTTGTGTCGTTATCCTGAAGAACCAGTGACCAGATGGGAATTCATCTCTAATGTATGGTACTATGGCGATAATGGACTCCTGGAAAAACACTTTATTCATGATTCCTGGACAAAAACACATGTTACACTGTTATACTGAACAGAGATAGGGTAACATTCAAAATAATTTACTTTACATTCTAACACTCTTATACGGTGACCGGGCCACATTAAGATATTGTACATTTACTGTTGTGTTTAATTATACAGTGCTGTCTAAAAGTGTTATACAGTACATAGAAAGTGCAACATTTTCTTACTGTATCTTACATTTAGTGTTCTGTCTAATGAAATGAATAATTAATTAAACTGATACACAAGGACTTGCCTTCAAATATAATTATGGGTCCTGGTCCACGTCTTCAGATTGTCCCCACACATGAACCTTGAGTGGATGCTTGGGCCGAGGTTTCAGGGATAAACGTTTTGTGGTTTTTTTCCCCTGAATGCCATAGTTCCAAATCTTTCAAAAGAGACTGATGTCTCATCCGAAAATATAACATCATCAAATCTTTCTCCACTTTCAATCCATGCACGTGCTTGGTTGACTCTTTTTATCTTTTTGGCTTCCCATATCATGGGAAACACTCTGCAAACTGTCTCTTTGTACTACAGTACAATACTGTATAGTATGTTGACTGATATAGACAAATACTGTATAGCATACACAGAATTATACTGTACTGTACATACTGTAATAAACATTCTTGAAGCTAGTTACTGTAACCAGAGACATGACACTTTTAAGAATCACACTATTTTTGTACTGTAAAGCACTTTACCTGACACGTCCAAAGATCCAGCCCAATTTGCATCTCATTCGCCTGATGTTGCTCTCACGCACTGTAAGATCATGACTCTTCTGTAGAATTTCCCAAACCTCTGCAGCGGAGCACTCATCATTTGTTTGGCTGATCCCATCCACCAGCCACATCGCTTCCCTGTGAAAATAAGAAACATTACAATAATTTAAAGTGTGCAGGTGCATAGGCATACTGTGTGGCTGTGTGAAGGAAATTATTAGAAACATAATTGTAAACAGTACTGTACTGTACTTACTCGGATCTGACACAGTGGACCACTTTAAAAATCCAAGTCTTCCTATGGGCATAATACCGAACACAGTGTTCTGACACTTGGATGCCCGCTTTCACTAGCCACCATCGGATGTGCGTTATTCTGTATCTACTTTTTTACACGCTCATGATCACCATACTATATTCCTATATTCCTTGGAAATTAGTTTTGGAAATACTGCTTTCGAGAAGGACTGAACCACCAATGAATTTGTATTCAATGTCTATTCAATGTGTATTGTATCTACATACAGTACATTATGCTTTATTTAAAAGATAAAGAAATAGTTAAAGTATATTCCTACGTTTGACACCATACCAACATAGACCCACCCATCACCAAATAATGTCCCTGTGATATCAGCAGTACAGTACATAAAAGCTCACAGAAATTGCATAGGCACACATACTGATTTGATCCAAAATAACTCTCGTTTTCTTGTGCTTTTTTAAGATACTTGTGCAATGGACCGATCCAGCTTCTATGGACATAAGAACCCGCTTGTTGCTGCCATTGCCAAAAACCTGAGAAAGAGAAAGGCGGCAACTGTATCCGAGTTCTCCAAAAACAGAAATGCTAATGTGGGGAAAGAAAAAGGAAACCGCCTCTAAACTTCTAAGGTCATGAATCCATCACAGGCATGGAAAAAGAAGAACATAGACAAATGCATTCCCAGCAAAATTTATTGGAGGGGCAGCTTCAGGTCCAGAAACCTTCTCATTGCACTGGATCCATCGCAGCCCAACCAACACCCCTGCCCACCTCACCCTGGATCTTGCACAGCCCAACTGGAACTCCCCTGTTCTCATCGACCTGGATCCAGCAAAGCCCAGAATAACTCCCCCTTGCCAACCTCACCATGGATACAGCAGTTCCTACCAGTCCCATCCCAACTCACACCAGATCCAGCTCGGTCAGACGTATGTTGAAACTGTTTAGTGGTTGTGAAACACCTCTCACAACGCAGCAATACAGGGACAGAGTGGAAGCCAAGTTAGATCTTATTTTGGAGAGGATGGAGAGGGACATCACCGGAGGCACCCTGCACCCCTACTGCACCCCCCCCCGCCCTCTGCACCCTTTCAAGGACCAGAGTCACCCTGCCCACCCCCTGTGTCTACTATGGAGAAACCTGCAGGAAGGCATCCAGCAGATGGCTGTGCCTGCTTTCTAAAGCACACCTGCGGCACCACAGAGGTGAAGACAACCGACGATCTGTGGAATTGCAGTACGTGACATGCCACTTACCATAATACAAAAGAAACTCTGACCAGAAATGTCAACAACTGCGGAGCACAGCTGTCAGGAGAATGGAGTTTTGTTGTGTTGCTGATGGCCTAGGTCTGTATTGGGTTAACTTTTTGTCTTTTACTAAAATGTCTATGATGCGGAAATCATATTGCTTTTGCTGTGAACAGATGTTATAAGACGCTTGTTATGAGAAGTGCTATCGACATGTGTCTGTTGATAGACACAACAGCAGCCAGTAACAAAAGCCGTCGAGGAGGTTAGACTAAGAGGTATAAGAGCCTTTAAAAAGGGGCGGCCATGATAGATGAGGTCAGATCTGCACAAGCCTGAATGCTTTTAGGCTCGATCGAGAGTTGCCAGAGTGATTGCAGTATGCAAGATGAGAGGATCAGTGGATGCAGAGAGCATTGAGCGCTGTCGGAGGGGACCTTCAATGGCTGCAATTAGAGTGGTACCAAAGCATCTTTTGTTAAGTACAGGTCTGCAACACTTTAGTGCACTAAGAGCTCCCATGGTGTGCCGGCACCATCACAAAGCCAATATACTCAGGATTGGGAGGCTCATTCTCAACTGACACTGATACACACCTGCGCAGGATTACTGTTAAGTGTAATATCATATGTATGGTGGAGCACGCCGACACCACGAGCAGCAAGGACAGGAGCTGCTCACATTTCAGCATCTTAGGCAGACAGAAACGTAATCCGTTAGTACTGACCAGCTTAAAGGCTACATCGTGGGACACAGGGTGGAGGTGAGGCTGACGGACACCGGATACAGTGACTTACCTTGAGGCGCCTCCCGGGAGGTGCCTCTCTGTACTTCTACCGGACAATTCTCCTAGCCCATCACCCTTTTGTGAGTCCGGATGGGCTTATATGGCCTTATATTAATATTTTTTCATGAGTGGTGTCTTTCTCCATGACCAATGGACAAGTATATATTATAGCTTGGGTAGTAGCCTCGGTACACCAAGGCGGTTATCCCCCGTATTTCTCCATATGTATGGTGTATGCTGTGTAGTGATCCTTTGCTGAGGATCACAGGGTTACAGAGAGTGGACAATTAGTACATTAAAGCAGTTGTATTACACACACACTGTGTCCTCATTTCCCACCATCTGACTGTAGGCTCATTACAGAGCGCGCATACACCCGCAGTTCTTCTACTTGTGCCACGGAGCCTGGCCCCACCCCCGGTCGTGTCACGCACTTCTCTCACACGCGGCGCGTACACATGATGGTGTGCGCCGCTCCCAGCTGTGAGTCAAGATTATCCAATGTCTGTCTGTTTCCTGAACCCGTCCCTGCTTCCACAGAGGCCGAGCCTCCGCCCCGCCTCCTGCCTTATCTCTTCAACAGGAAGTGACTTCAAACATACTGAAGCAAGCGACGCCATCTTGCTTTCTGGCAAATCCTGACCTCTTCCTCCTGACAGGAAGTAGCCTCATTCTGACTCTCATTATCAACAGCTGCCGCAAGCCCTTTAAATAACAGGCAGTTGGTACCTGCCCTGGGTCATGCAAGTACTACTTCAGTACTGTATGCCTCTTGTTCCTTCCATCGCATGCTGTTCCTGTCTGTATTTCTTCTGGGACCTCTACTTGCTTCCTTTGGCTTTCCGGAAGACTGGGACATTCCTCTTTCCTTTACTGAAGTATAGTTTACTGTGGCGGGTAGTGTAGAACCTGCTGAATAGGGTTTAGCTTGACGTGGTAACAGGCTTACAATACTTTGGCCAAAGCATTCAACTAAAGAACCCTTACATTGAATTAGTACTGCTTCTCTCTCGCGTGGCATGCCCATGTTATGACGTGCGCCGCTCCTCAGCTGCGTGGCAACTTTCTCTTATCTCGTGTCTCCTGCGGCTTCCCCTCCTCAACCCCGCGGTCCAGTCCAGGTTTCAGCGTGCATCCGTGACAGTTTTTGATTAAGTAACCAGGGACTCAGACCCCAACCTCAGCACCAGGTATACTGTACGTCTGGGACCTAAAAGTATGGGGGTTACAGATGCAAGGTAGTTATTTTAGTGTAAGGCACTGAAGGATGTTATGTACATAATCCTCCTGTTAATCATGGCTGTTGTGAAGGCATATGTGCAAATTCCTTCATGCAGAAACAAACAGGCAGTGGCACTGACATACAATATTTCTCAGCAATGTGCCAAATATTAACTTTAGTAGTGAGATTATCCGATCATCAGTTTTGCAAATCCAGGAATCCAGACTTGTGAAGATAGTATAAAATGCTTTTTCCCTCTTTTAAAATTGGTCAGGTTATCTTCCATTGATGATGACTATAAAAATAACTTTTTAAATAATGAAATTGATCAACATGCTATTAATGCTGACAAATGAAAACTTTTAACTCAGATCACTAGACTGTCTCAGAAAGATGCTTCTTTCTGTGTATAATGCTGACATGTATTTTGATGGCATTACCCAAAACAATACTAGGGGCCTAATTCAATATGTTCCAAATAATTCAAGTCAATGGCAATTTTGACTGATGAAACTGCTTCAGAAAATATTGAATCAGGCCCTAAACATTTAGGTCAACTTTACATCTAAATTTCTCCTTACTATAGAAGTTCAAATATCTGTCTAATGAAAAGTATAAATGAATTTTCATCTCTAAATTCTAAACAACTGATTATACATTGTGGTAGGGGCAACCTAACATGAATATTAAAGGTTAAGCCCACTGGTTGCCCATACCCGGGATATGGCGACATTTGGAACATGTTAACAGTAGGCTGAATTGTGTGATGGGCTGGAAATAGACTCAGCCCAGTCAGCACACAATGAAAAATTGGGCTGTCATTTGTTTGGGGCTCATTGTGGTGCTTGGGAACACTGGGGAAATGGGGGAGGGCGTGAACTCATGCCTGGAGAATATGTACTTTAAGAGCAGAAGCATTGTTCATCCCATGACAGTGAGGCACTTATCTCTGCGGGAGGTATCATACTGAGACTAGGAATTGAGGCCTGGGTCCTAGCCCCGTCAGCTCGATTCCCATTGGTCAGATTACATTTTCCACTCTCCTTAAGCACGCCAAGTGGGCTGTTCAAAAGCACTGTCATGGCCCTCAGCATCGATAGGCTCAGAGAAGACAATCTCTTCTCTGATTGGTAGGCACCCGGTTGTCCACGGTTTCATACGAGGCCAGGAAAATATGTAACCCGATGCCGATTAGAGCTCCATAGTTGTTCGTGACTAGTGTCAGTGTCAGAGATTAGCGGAAATACGAACAGAGAACTGACAGGCTATTATACCAAGTTACTGGGATATTCTAAATTCGGACGGTCCATGGAAGACATTCTGGGTAAGATAGCGACAGCAGCGCCCAGCACTAAGTGAGCTACAGTGGCGGCCGCCTTTAACCTAAATCGGCTTTATCCGCGACTAGTTGTTCGTGACTAGTGTCAGTGTCAGAGATTAGCGGAAATACGAACAGAGAACTGACAGGCTATTATCCCAAGTTACTGGGATATTCTAAATTCGGACGGTCCATGGAAGACATTCTGGGTAAGATAGCGACAGCAGCGCCCAGCACCAAGTGAGCTACAGTGGCGGCCGCCTTTAACCTAAATCGGCTTTATCCGCGACTCTCTAATAATCAGATGCGTTTTTTTTGGGGGTCCGGAGTGAATTGCGTTATTTTAGCGCTCGTGATATTAGCATTTTATTCTCCCTGTCTGCAATACTGCAATGCCATGTAAAAACTCAGGGGGCGTTTGCGAGCTGTTGTCTTGGAAGTCTAATACCGTCGCGGTGCAACCTACGTCAGTACACAGTCTGTGTGTGCACGCGCAGTAATTGTAAATTTGCATATTTACATTATACAGTACATGCATTTGCAGTGCTGTGAAAATTGTTGAAATGCATAGGCGTGTACAGTACTGTAACAGTGTCACAGTGTCACATTTCGGCATATACAGCGCTCTCCTCTCACTCAGGATAATTAACTGCACTGCAGGGTGTTTCAACTTCTTATCTTCTCTACAATGCAGTACATCTCTCCCACACCATTCCTTTGAACGTATGTCTTTCTGGTTTCAATCACATTCCTGCTTGACAGCAGGTGATTACTGCGCATGCGCCTGTAACTTCGCCCACCACTGCTTGCTTGAGTGAATGACCAAAAAAAAAAATGTATTCTAATTTTTTAATTGTTATTTTCTCCACAAGCCTGCAAAAACCATCTTGATATTACGATATTCAATCTGTGCTGTAGCTTTTGACTGTGACCCTGTGCGTTTGACTGCACATGGTTGATTTGTGTGCTTTTAACATACTGTATTTGGGGATGCAGGGATCAAATTATTATGATGAACTGCCTTTTGAAATTACTGTACAGTATGTCATTTCTTTGAACTGCTGCACAGCTAATCCTTCATGCAGCCCCCTCCCCTACGCACACACACAAGGCTCGCTCAAGATTTTGAAACACTAATCGACAGACACCTCCACATTCATTAATTTTCTGAAGATTGTCATTGTGTTTTTAATCCGTTCCTAGCCGAGCGTCAATCACCTCACTGCACCTGCGTGTAATCCTCTTTGAGATGGGAGCTAGCTGATTACTGCGCATGAATCACCCAAACCCCCCCTCCAACCCTCTGAGGCTTTGTTTGCGGTAACGCTTTGGAAAAATCTCTTCTCAAATTTGATATGTAAATCTAATTTGCACAGCATAGTGAGAATTGAGAGTTAAAAAAAACATTAACGGATTCATGTTGTTTTGTCATTCATTCTTTTTCTTTGGTGTACTGTAGGTGTGGGGGGAGGGGGGGAATGTTGTCAATGATTATGATTATCATGAATGTAAATAAATATTTATTTTATTTTATCAGGAACAAAAAAAACAAATATAAAAATAATCATGAATAATACATAATGCAGTCTTTATTACAGTAAGTTCTTCTGTCAGATGGAAATTGAGGGCCGGTGGATAATCATGAATAATGCACATTGATAATAATATTAATTAATAATATATAATAATAATATATATAGTAATATAATTTGATATGTAAATCTGATTTGCACAGCACTGTGAGAATTGAGAGTTAAAAAAAACATTAACTGATTCATGTTGTTTTGTCATTCTTTCTTTTTCTTTGGTGTACTGTAGGTGTGGGGGGGTTGTTGTCAATGATTATGATTAGCAGGAATGTAAATACATTTTTATTTTATCTGGAACCCAAAAATACAAATATAAAAATAATCATGAAAATACATAATGCAGTCTTTATTAAGTTCTTCTGGCAGATCGAAAATGAGGGCCGGTGGATAAACATGAATAATGCACATTGATAATAATATCATTTAATAATATATAATTTATAATATATATATAGTAATATAATTTCTTCCGTCTTTATCTTCTTCCTCATTCTGTGTACAATACAGTAGTTAATTGAGAGAGGAGAGGTTTTGTGTACATCATTACTGCTGTTTATATACTGTACACTTGACTGTACAAACAGTTCAGATTGTACACACACCCCTCCTCTCCCCCAGTCAATCTTTTTTTCCTGAAAAGACAAAAAAATAAAAAATTAGTGCAGTTATGTGCGTACTGTCTTATGGCATTGTGTGATGTGTAGTACTGTTAAACTTGTCTATACTGGAACTACTGTATACTGTGACTACTGTTAAATACTTTGCAACCAGATGGCTGGTGCTAATCTCTTGAGCATTTACGTGCATACTGTATTATGGCATTGTGTACTGTATAGCTACTCCACATTGGACTACAGTAGGCAGTTAGTACTGTCAAACTAGGCTATACTGGATATACTGTATACTCCGACTACTATTAAATACTATGTAACCAGGTGGCTGGTGCTGCTCTCTCTGGAAAGAAAAAAAATGAGCAGTTACTATACTGTAGGTGCATACTGTATTATGGCATTATGGCATTGTGTATGCAGTTACAGTAGTACTGTCAAACTAGTCTATACTGGAACTACTGTATACTCTGACTACTAGGAAAGAAAAAAATTGTGCCATACTTACAAGTATCATACTGTACTTACAATACTACAGTACAGTACTACAGTATACCATACTACCTTCCAGATGCTTGCCCATTACGCGCGATCACAATGGGCAACACAGTCGCAATATGGTCAATATATTTATTGCATCATTCCACGGTGAGTACATCGTTCCAAAAACTCAGTATGCCTTGCGCCAACTCATCCTTTTTGGAGGGTTTCACGACTTTTCAGATATGGTCCTTCAGCTGATGCCAGACCATTTCGATCGGATTGAAGTCTGGCGATCTGTTATTGGAAAAAATGACAATTAGTTTAAGAGATACAGTACACAGTAAAAACAGTGGGGAAAAAATGAGACACTGTTACCGCACTTACTCCGCTGGCGTCTTCACCCAGTTGATACCGCGCTCAAGGATATGCTCTGTTGACGCGGTGTGCTTCGGATCGTTGTCCTGGTAGAAACGGTGACCATCCGGGAACTCGCGCATGATGTATTCACAATCTCAGGCACAATTTTGTCTTGGTAGAAAGCTTTATTCATGATTCCTATAACAAGAAATGAAAAGTGCTCAAAAAACTGCACACTAGTACAGTACAGTGCATAAGGCTACATTATATTTTATATCATTTACCTTCAAAGATGACAATGCATCCTGGTCCACGCCTAGAGATGGCACCCCATACATGCATCTTCACTGGGTGTTTTGGCCGCGGCTTCATACATATGCGACCTTTTTTCTGGAATGCAAAGGTGGCAAATCGCTCCAGCGATACAGTAGACTCGTCAGTGAAGATGCAATCCTGGAAAGTTTCTCCACTGTCAATCCATGCCTGGGTCTGGACCACTCTCTTGATTTTGTTAACGTCCCTTATCATGGGGTACGCTCTGTAATGACAAGGAATAAATAATTTTAGCGGTACAGTACAGTTTCTTAAACAACACTTTTACCTCATGTACTGTCCAGTACTAACCTCACACGTCCATATTTCCATCCAATTCTGCGTCTCATCTTTTTTATGCTGGTCTCAGATACAGTCAGATTGTGATTTTCCTGCAGAGTGTATTTGACCCTTAATGCACTCTTCTCATCATTCTCCTCAATTATTTTGTCGACCAGAAGAGTTGTCTCCCTACAATGTACAGAAAAACAACAATCCGGTAAGTTACAGTGCAGTAGGCCACAAGCACAGCACATCATTTGGTGTAAAAATAGTATACAATGAGATATTGTTCTATTAATATGCAGCAATATAAAAAATATATATACTGTTATTATATAAATATACCAAAATAACTATAAAATTAGATACAGTAGATCTACAGGACACAATATATTGTTCTATTAATATGCAGCAATATAAAAAATATACATATACTGTTGTTATATAAATATACAGAAATAACTATAAAATTAGATACAGTAGATCTACACAATATATAGTTCTATTAATATGCAGCAATATAAACAATGATAGATATACTGTATTATATAGTTATATAAATATACTTACGCGGTAGTTACCGTTGGTGTCCTCGTGCGTTGTCTGGTTTTTCAGTGTGCACGATAGGACACGGTGGTGGCACAACGAGGCCAGAAGCAGCTAACCAGCGTTGGATATCTGCAATTCGGTGTCCGCTCGTGTACATCTCCTTAATTCTCATGCTGAGATCCTTTGAAATCTTTTTAACAGGCATTGCTGCGAGTAGAAAGAAATACAAACACAAGAATGTATATTCGATGTTTAGTCGATGTGTATTCAATGTGCAGTGAATCCACAAAATGGATGGTGTATTTATACGTTAATGACTCACATTAGAGTACGCCCACTTTCAACACCTGTACCTAGTCGCCATGCATAAAAGGTTACACACTTTGCATAGCCCACCACTCGATGATCTTTATCTGAACTTGCCCTTGTCCGGATACTGCATTGTGCCATCTGCTTCCATGGATCAACCCCGATTCTACGGATGCAGGAACTCACTCGCCTCTGCCGTGCCTTTCATGCAGAAAAAGCGAAAGGCGGCAGCCTTTTCCACGCCAAGGCCAAAGCAACAGGCTAAGGCCAATAAAGAAAACCTTCTGCTGACCCCAAAGGCTAAGGGTTTTAATAGACGTGTGGCAGGACGGCCTGTAGCCGAATAAAGCTGGCCACAGCAGAATAAATATACCGAACTAACTATCAAATTAGATACAGTAGATCTACAGTACACTATTACAGTACACTAGTAGATCTACAGTACAATATTTTTATAAAAAAATAAATAAATGTAGTTATATAAATATACTTACGTGTTACTTACCGTTGCTGTCTTTTTGCGTTCTCTGCTTTTTCCGTGTGCATGATAGCTCTCGGTGGTTGCTGGCACAACGATGCCAGAAGTAGCTAACCAGCATTGGATAGTAGCAAGTCGGTGTCCGCTCGTGTACATCTCCTTAATTCGCATGCTGAGCTCATTGGAAATCTTTTTAACAGGCATTGCTGCGAGTAGAAATAAATACAAACACAAGAATGTATATTCGATGTTTAGTTGATGTGTATTCAGTGTGCAGTGAATCCACAAAATGGATGGTATATTTATACGGTAATGACTCACATTAGAGTACGCCCACTTTCAACACCTGTACCTCGTCGCCATGCATAAAAGGTTAAACTCTTTGCATAGGTGAAGAAATTGGGGTGCTCAAACCCGCAGTAACTCCATCCAAAGGCATAAATCTTAATAACCCCTGGAGATACCAATGGGAGTGGGTAGGCATAATAAAGACATGTAGGTATAATAATGACTGTTTGCTGTCAAACCCAACTATAATAGTCTAAGCCAATAAACCCCACTCACGTCATCTCCAGGTTTTTTCTGCCGGCGTGCAAGCCAAGAAGGATCCAGAGTCCAGAGAATTCAATAGAAAAAAACAAATGGCGCACAGCCAGGGAGCCAGGTGTGGAGTAAAAAAACTTTTCTTTTATTGCAGCATGATGAGAGACAAATTCACCCCCTAGGGGGACACAGATAGGGACCTCCTACGCGTTTCAGACCAACAGGTCCTAGACCTCTAAAACATTGTGCGGGTGTCACAAATTTGCAGATCTTACTCATGATTACACAATATAACAGATGTAGTCATAAAGTACAAAACATTATACGCAAACATTGGAATATTCTCCAAATGGATAGTAGACTTAAGGAATGCGTTAAACAAGGCCCCCGTTTCGTATATCGTAAGGCAAAAACCATCGCTAGTTATGTGTCGCCTAGTTATGTTGCATCCTCCACCTCATCTACCAGAAAATTTGTAACAAAGGGCTCATACAGGTGTGGAGGCTGTAAGATCTGCAAATTTGTGACACCCGCACAATGTTTTAGAGGTCTAATATGTGTATGTTAATTTTGCCAGCATTTGTGCTGATAAGGATCTTATATCCCTGATATGTATCCACTTGTATGTTTTGTCTTAAGTGGGTTTTTATGTTAGAATGGGCACCATTTGCAATAGGAGCTCAAAAGGATTTTGTTCACTGTATTCCTTAGCTTACTCCTATTATGATCTTAGCTCACACTTTTTTCTCTCTCTGTCTGTCCCTTCCAGCTCATATTGTGGCTGCACGGGGCTCCGTGTGATTGGAGCTGTCCCGTCTGCCCCAATACAGTCATTGGTGGCACAGCGGTGGGCTTCAGCCAATCGGAGCACTTCGTGACGTCACGAGGGGCGGGAAGGGAGACTGAGAGTAAGGGAATAGCTTCTTGCCTTCGCGGAACACTAGGGGCATGCGCGGGCGTCATGTGGGGGCGGTATTTACCCACAATCCTATGGGTTGTTGGAACGACGCTCCGTGTGACGTCATGCGCATGCGCGGTGGGTCCGCGATGC
>WSYH01002413.1:0-32808 GCA_036426205.1 Ascaphus truei
AGATGTACTATACACACACACAGACAGAGCCCAGTGCTACATCCAATGTACAGATGTACTATAAACATACACAAACAGAGCCCAGTGCTACATCCAATGTACAGATGTACTATAAACATACACAAACACAGAGCCCAGTGCTACATCCAATGTACAGATGTACTATAAACATACACACACACAGAGCCCAGTGCTACATCCAATGTACAGATGTACTATAAACACACACACACACAGAGCCCAGTGCTACATCCAATGTACAGATGTAGCCAGACTTACTGTCCCCACAGTTTTTGCCACAATCGTCCATGCTTCCGGATTGGACACCCCATACGGGCTGCGATCCTGTGGCAACACAAACAGAAAACTCTTGCTATATCTCTACCTCTGACCTCCCTTTACCACCACTCTCTATCGCTTATCTTTCCACCAATCCATTCCTCCCATCTCCCACCTTAGAATTCTGTGTCGGACACCGTGAGAGGCCAAAATCTAGGAACACTATATGAACTATTCCAGGAGCGGCCAACTCCAGTCCTCAAGAGCTACCAACAGGTCAGGTTTTCAGGATATCCCTGCTTCAGCACAGGTGGCTCAATCAGGGGCTCAGTCAACAACTGGCCAACTCCAGTCGTCTAGGGCCACCAACAGGTCAGGTTTTCAGGATATCCCTGCTTTTTTTTGACTGAGCCACTGATTGGGCCACTTGTACTGAAGCAGGGATGTCCTGAAACCTGACCTTTTGGTGGCCCTTGAGGACTGCAATTGTCCGCCCCTGTTCTATTCCAGTCAGATCTATTATTACCATAGTCACCCAGTCAAACAGTCAGTTGGGTTTGTTTGACGTGATCTCCTCCCATTCAGGTGTTTAGCTGCACAGCGGAGTGGTCATTCGCCACTCGCCGCCTCTGCAATCTCCTTTTCACACGCAAGCAACACATCATTGTTACATTGCACAGACTGCTGGCATAACCCTGTACATCAGGGCACGTCACCTAGTCTTACATAGGGGCCCGGATCAGAAAAGACTCAGGAGCAGAAGGGGGCACAAGCCTATTGGCAACTAGTATGCAATTAGCAGAAGCAGAGAGTTCAACGGGCATATTAAGACGCCACCCACGGGAGAGCCCAGCTGTACATAATATAGTGTTAGAGGTACAACTGTTCTCTGCCCAAGGAGCTTGCAATCTAATGATAGTTACCCGAGGACAGGGGAGCGTAAGTGATTTGTCTGACAGGAACCAGTGACTCTGCCTCCTGTGTTACTGTAACTTCTCCCATATCAGTCTTTACCACCAGGTAACCACTCCTCTCCTCACCTTGTTGCTGCCAGTGAGGCCTGCGAGCCCTTGCTCTGCTAACATCGCCTCTGTGTTTGTGACTCCTCAGGTACAGCACAGGAGCTGAGGTGTCGGCCTCTTTGCTGGAAGAGAAGGTTGCGATAGATTGAAGGTGTGACTGGTGTTTCCGTGAGAAAAAGGCAGAGAGCGATGCATTGCAGGCTTTGTGGAGATGCAGTGAAGTGGGAACGCTTTTAACCCCTTGTGTGCCGGAGAGATCATGGTATCTGAGGGCCGCGGGCCCCTTCGGCACAGTGAGGTCACGTGACCGCATTCCGTAGCGGTCACAGGACTGTGGCGGACATTTTATGTGAAACGGGACAGAAGTTCTCCTCCGTTTTCTCACTGGGCAGATGGCGTCCTGCACTCCCGGGGATCGCAGGACGCGATCAAACCTGGGAAAAAGCCACCCTTTGAGGATGACATTGTCCCTATATCATGGGGGTCCGGGAGGGCAGTCCCCCTGACGTAGTGACTTCATCCTGGGGCACTCAGAGGGTTAAGCACAGTGCATCCCAGTGACTCCCTGTGCCTGCAGACTGCTATGCACTGCGACGCGACGGGAAGTGGGGTAACACTGAAGCTGGACGCTTTGCTCCTCTGACGAGCATTGGAAGGGAAGTGTTTGTAGGCCTGAGTCCTTCCTTGATGTATCCATACCGTGTATCGATGGTCACCATGTTTTCATGGGCAGTGTACAGTATGTAAGAGGCTTGCATTCCAGCCTCAGTGTACTTATACTGTGTGGAAGTGTTGTCTTGTGATGGTGTTTGTGTAGGGGGGCTGCACTGTCTCCGACTTGCTGTCATTTTGAAGGCACTTGCTCAATTCCTAAAAGTCACTGTCTTCTGCAGAATTGGAGACTGTCCAATGGTATAAGAGCCAGGGCAGGCTGACCGAGCCAGCACTCCTGAAGTGTTTAACAGGAACATTCACTCTCTGATACCAATTAAAAGGCCATAAAAGAGACGGGCGATTAATTTTGGTCGATCAGCTCTCACCCATCCCAGCCCTTTTCTTGTGCTTTGGCTGGTGAGCAGGCAGGCGACCGCACCTGCTGGGGAGGGCGAGGAGACATACTCTTAGTGTCCTCAAGATCCAAAGGAGATGTTTTCCCATGCTCTGTTCCCCATACACCACACCCCTCTCTCTCCCCCAGGGGCTGAGACATGGCAGGGTTTCAGACTTGGGGCCGGCTTTTGGCATGTGCCACAGAGAAATGAAAATGTTTTTGAGTGCAAGGAAAAATAAAGCTCTCCGAAGGAATTTCACATTACTACAGTACCCTGCTGCGAAGGATCCTTCTCTATTCGATAAGAGTGGGGGTATTCGTCTATAGTGAGAGATTCATCTCTACACACAGGTCGTACACACAACTGATGCTACCGCACCCAGAAAAGTCTCCCCCATTCTGACTTGCTGAGAGAGCACGGCTGCTTTTTTTTGAGGTAACACTTGCACTGTGTTGAAATACAGCCCCTACCTTTTCAAGAAGGCTCAATTCCCGGTGTCGGCTCCTTGTGACCTTGGCATGTCGCTTTATCTCCCTGTGCCTCAGGCACCAAAAACATAGATAGTAACCTCCACGGGGCAGGGACCTGTGCCTGCAAAATGTCTCTGTAACGCGCTACGTAAAACTAGCAGCGCTGTACAAGAACAAACTACAGTATTATTATTATTCTTTATTAAAAGAGGGTTTCTTACCAAGATACACCTTACCATTCCTGTGCTAACAGAAAGAAAGCAATGTAATAAGGGGGATTTCCTCTCGCCCGTTTTGTTTGTTTTAATACATTCCGCAGTTCCTTGTCTGTCCGGCAATTCAAATATCTAAGCTGTTGATCGATATGTTCTCCCGTGATCGATCGGCAAACATCATTCTTCCCAGGGCACCCAATATGGCCGCCAATATCAAAAGAGGCAGTGCTGTAGTGTGGCTTCCTAAGCGGTTGCTTAAGCTGGTTGAGATATTATGTCTGAGTAGGTTACTGGCTCTGCACTTCTTTTACCCAGGCTTTGCTAAAAAGCTGTGAAATACGGCAAGCGTGAGCTTATGGGGGTTCATGGTTAAATGGATAAGAAGCAAAAGGTGACACGGTGTGCTCATTTGCATGTCATTACCCAGAATCCTTGGCTGCAGCAGAAGCATGGTATGCTGCGAGGTAATGGGGAAGGGCAGGGCTGCAGGGCTCTGTGAGACGTGAATGTGCTCACAAGTGGTGTTTTTATTTACTCTCTCTCACCTTGAGAACTATTTATCTTTGGTCACTATTGCTGGCACCGTTTGCACACGCTCCGTGATTCACAGGCACTTCCAGCCCTCCGCCATTACCCCAGCTCCTAGTTCTTACACCGCTGGGCTTATATTAAGACACTTATATTTAGTAATTAGGTCCTGAATATTGTATATAGTTGCAGCCCTTTATTTGGTTTTAATAGTTAGATTTCTTTCTATTTAATTTTAAACAGATCATATTAAAAGTAATTTGGATAGGTCACGTGTTTGTAGGAGGCGCATATTATTAGAGTGCATCGCAGTGGGGTCTTTCTTTGGATCTGCTTTGTCCAGTTTGGTTTATGATTATCTAATATTATACAACTGGTTTATTACAAAAAAATCCACACACAGGATTTTGAACAAAGTGTCGCTATAAAGAAGCAGCCGCTATTCTCGCCATTGTGGGGGAAAAGTCCGTTATCATTGATCGTTTTCAGGGTTCAGGATGTCTCACGGTATAGCAGTCCCTGCCACGGGTCCATACAGGATCTGCCACGGTATAGCAGTCCCTGCCACGGGTCCATACAGGATCTGCCACGGTATAGCAGTCCCTGCCACGGTATAGCAGTCCCTGCCACGGGTGCATACAGTTTCTGTCACGGTAAAGCAGTCCCTGCCACGGGTGCATGCAGGATCTCTCACGGTACAGCAGTCCCTGCCACGGGTGCATACAGGATCTGTCACGGTACAGCAGTCCCTGCCACGGGTGCATGCAGGATCTCTCACGGTACACGGCAGACCCTGCCACGGGTGCATGCAGGATCTCTCACGGTATAGCAGTCCCTGCCACGGGTTGCATACGGATCTCTTCACGGTACAGCAGACCCTTCCACGGGTGCATGCAGATCTCTCACGGTACAGCAGTCCCTGCCACGGTGCTACGTTTCTGTCACGTAACAGGTCCTGCCACGGTACGCCAGTCCCTGCCACGGGTGCATGCCAGGATCTCTCAGGTACAGCAGTCCCTGCCACGGGTGCATACAGTCTGTCACGGTACAGCATCCCCGCCACGGGTGCATGCGGACTGTCACTGTATAGCAGTCCCTGCCACGGTGCATACAGGATCTCTCACGGTACAAGCAACCCTCCACGGTCATGCACGGATCTCCACACGGTACGCAGTACCCTGCCACGGGTGCTGCAGGATCCTTCACGGTATAGCAGTCCCTGCCACTTGCATACAGGATCTCTCACGTACAGAAGTCCCGCCACGGGTGCAGCAGACTCTCACGGATAGCAGTCCCTGCCACGGTGCATTCATGATCTGTTACGGTATCGCAGTCCCTGCCACGGTGCAGCAGGATCTCTCACGTTAATAGCAGTCCCTGCCACGGGTGCATGCAGATCTGTTACGGTATAGCAGTCCTGCCTGCCAGGGGGCATGCAGGATCTCGCACGTGACGCACGATCCCTGCCACGTGAGATGCAGGATCTCTCACGGTATAGCAGTCCCTGCCACGGGTGCATGCAGGATCTCTCACGGTATAGCAGTCCCTGCCACGGGTGCATGCAGGATCTCTCAACGGTACTAAGCAGTCCCCTGCCCGGGTGATGCAGGATCTGTCACTGTATAGCAGTCCCTGCACGGGTGCATGTAGATCTCTCACCGTATAGAGCAGTCCCTGCACGGGTGCCATGCGGATCTCTCACGTATAGCATATCCCTCCCCCGGTGCATCACATCTGCACTGTATAATCGAATTCCTGCCACGGGTCTGCAGGATCTCTCACGGTATAGGCATTGCCCTGCCACGGTGCAATGCAGGATCTCTCTCACGGTATAGCATCCCTGCCACAGGTGAATGCAGATCTCTCACGGTATAAGCATCTGCACGTGAGGTCTCTCACGTTATAGCAGTCCCTCCACGGGTTGCATGCAGGATCTCTCACGGTATAACATCCCTGCCACGGGTGCACATGCATCTCTCACGGTATAGCAGTCCCTGCCACGGGTGCATGCAGGGATCTCTCACGGTATAGCCAGTCCCGCCACGGTGCATTGCAGGATCTCTCACGGTAGTACAGTCCCTGCCGGTGTGAGACGGGTGCATGCAGGAATCTGCACTGTATAAGCAGTCCCCTGCCACGTTGAATGCAGGATCTTCCACAAAAGTTAGCATCCCTGCCACGGGTGCATGCAGGATCTCTCACCTGTACAGCAGTCCTTGCCACGGTCCTGCATATCTTCATACAGATCCCTTCACCACGGTGATAAGATATCCTCACGGTATAGCAGTCCCCGTCCACGGGTGCTGCGGATCTCTCACGGTATAAACGTCCCTGCCACGTGTGATGCAGGATCTCTCACTGTACGATCCTGCCACGGTGCATGCAGGATCTACGGATAGCAGTCCTGCCAGGTCATGCGGATCTCTCACGTAAGCAGTCCCCCTGCCACGGGTTCATGCAGATCTTCTCACGGTATAAGCAGTCCCGCACGGGTGCATGACAGGACTCTCACGTATAGCAGTCCCTGCCACTGGTGCATGCAGGATCTCTCACGGTATAAGCAGTCCCTGCCACGGTGTGCATTCGGATCATCTCACGGTATACAGTCCTCCACGGTGCATGCAGATCTCTCACGTAATAGCAGTCCCTTCCACGGGTGAATGCAGGATCTGTCACTGTATAGCAGTCCCTGCCACGGGTGCATGCAGGCTCTCTCACGGTAACAGCATCCTTGCCACGGTGCATGCAGGATCTCTCCACGGAATACATCCATGCCACGGTGCATGCCAGGATCTCTCACTGTATATTGCCTTCCCTCCACGGGTGCATGCAGGATCTCTCACGTGTACAGCAGTCCTTGCCCACGGGTTACATGCAGGATCTCTCACGGTCACATAAGTCCCTGCCACGTGCATGCAGATCTCTCAGGTATAGCAGTTCCCTGCCACTGGTGCATGCATGAATCTCTCACGGTTATAGCGTTCCCTGCCACGGGTGCATGCAGGTGATCTCTCACGGATATGCATTTACTGAAACGGGTGCTGCACGTCTGTCCGGTATGCAGTCCTGCCACGGGTGCAGCAGGATCTCTCACGGTATATAAAATAATACGCAGTCCCTGCCACGGTGCATGCAGGATTCTCACGGTATAGGCAGTCCCTGCCACGGGTTGCATGCGGATCTCTCACGTATAGCAGTCCCCTGCCACGGTGCAATACAGGATCTCTCACGTAATGCAGTCTCCCTGCCACGGGTGCATGCAGAGCTCTCACGGTAAGCAGTCCCGCCACGGGTGCATGCAGGATCTCTCACGTATCAGTCCTGCCACGGGTGAGCAGATTCTCATGTATAGCAGTCCCTGCCACGGTGCATACAGTATCTCTCACGGTTAGACAGTCCCCGTCCACGGGTGCATACAGGATCTCTCCACGGTATGCAGTCCCCACCCCAACGGGTGCTGCAGGATCGCTCACGGTATAGCAAGTCCCTGCCACGGGGTGCTCATGGATCTCTCAGGTACAGAAGTCCCGCAACGTGGTGCATGCAGGGTCTGTCACGGTATAGCGTCCCTGCCACGGGTGCATGCGGAATCGTCCGGTATACCAGTCCCTGCCACGGGTGGCATCACGATCTTCACGGTATAGCATCCCGCCACGGGTTTTTTTGCATGCAGGATCTCTTCACGGTATAGCAGTCCCTGCCACGGGTGCATGCAGGATCTCTCACTCGTATAGCAGTCCTGCCCCGGTGTCATGCAGATCTCTCACGGTAAGCAGTCCCGTGCACGGGTGTCATGCATAATCTCTCACGGTATAGCATTCCCTGCACGGGTGCATGCAGAATCTGTTCACGGTATATCAGTCCCCTGCCACGTGCATGCAGGATCTCTCACTGTTAGCAGTCCCTGCCACGGGTGCATGCAGGATCAAGATATTCAAGGAAGGGAACTTGTTTGTAGTTGTAACGGGTTTCCCCCCCCCCCCCATCTCATCATTGCCCGGTTACTCTACAGACACAACCCCCATTACGATGTTTTGTGTTGTGGTGGTGCAACCTGTAGGCAACAGGACTCCTGAGTCTCCCGCTTGATGTTATTAGGGGATTTCCAGCAGGACAGGTAGCTGAGGTAGTGGGTGCGAGTTCAACTTACATCATGTGCAGCGCCTCCACCTCCTCAGGATCTGTGCTTCCGCAGGGAGATGGTCCTGGTGAGGAACTCCTTCTTGGTGGTGCCATCCACTGCTGAGTAATTTCACACTCACACAGTGGGGGTATCGTTAACAAGGTCATCTTTATTGTAGATTGGGATGTAGCAGACTGCCCCATGCAGCTGCCGGCTCTAGCCGCACATCTCTCCTTGCTGTTCCTTTGCCAGGTACGCCCTCCCAAATTGAAGTGGGATTCCCTCTTCTCCTAGGGAGATCCTCTCTGTGCCAGGTCCCTGGACACAGAGTGGCTTAGACAGGCTGATTGGTCAACCTGGAACGCCAGTTACTTCACTAGGGTCACAAAGTGTTCCTACAATCCCTTATGCAGGAAAATACAACTTCCCAACAACTTTCCACAGCTGCTGGAACACACTATCACTAACTGTGTTGTGCCTTATATACTTCAGGAGGCAGGCGCATCCCTGATGTCACTATCCAGGGACTCAGAGCATACAGCCACTCCCCTCCATACATAGGGCACCTCACCATGGTGTGAGGGAAAACCTCCATAACTAATGCTGGCATACCCGTACTTATCAGGACTTATTGCCAACAGAGAGGAAAGTAATATACCATTATTATGCATGGCTATATAGTAAAGGAGGGATAATACATCTTTTGATCCATCTTGTATAAACACCTTTGTTTGTTCACCAAAGACCATTGGGGTGTCTGGATTCTCCCTCTTTTTTTCATTTATAGTACAGGTCAGAGATGCAACATTTCAGCCCACAGTGGGCCTGTCCTGCAAGGGAATTCACTTCTTTAAATTGCCTTACTCAGAATTGTGTCATCAAACCTGTATTGTGAGTAACATTGGGGTAGTATTATCTACACGTATTATCTACAAGAGAGTGAGATTTGTACAAGAACTGGGAGACGGCTCCATTTAAAGGGAGCACATCATGTTTTAAAAGCTTACAGTCAAAAGATAACATCCCTTTACACAGGGATATATTTTTTGGGGGATATGATTTTGTGTCCAAAAAGGCTTGTGTGTGTGAGCCCCAACCATCAGTCTTCCAGATGCGAAACTGGGTCACGGTACTGCACCAGAGTTATGAAAAATGAATCCTATTGAAAGCATTCTTTCCATAGCACTGGGACGGAAGGAATCTGTTGCAGGCGCTGGGCTCCCATTTTGCAGCTGTGAGACTTGTATAAATAGACCTCTCATTCTGAAAGACATTAACAATAGTTATTGATGTGAGGAGCAGTTAATGATTGATTATGACAATGGCATTGTAGTCAAACTACAAGGGACAGCCCCCCTAGCTGCAATGTGATATACAGATGTGGCAGACAGATGCACTGCATTAACGCTAGCGTGATATGTAACCCACACGTTATCTCATTCCCATTGAAAACCATGGGAACGCGTGCGGGCTCTCCTTAACGCACGCGTTCCTCTTCAGGTTTTTTGCGTGGAATTGAAGCATGGGGGTCTTTGGCGCTGAACTGTGTTCATTTCAGTTCCGGGACCCGCTGCTTCTAGATACTTACCTCCGTAAGGGGCGCCGGTAGCAGCTCCGGATGGGCTATCGAGATGGCAGCTTTAACCCTTTGCGATCCAATTAATTTTCACTAAGTGCGCCAGTAGGTCTAATTTAATTTTCGAAATAAAAACCACATGCAGCTCAACCTCGTTATAGCGCACATTGCGCAAACTGACTGCGCACACTGACTGCGGACACTTACTGCGGACACTTACTGCGCACACTGACTGCGCACACTGACTGCGCACACTGACTGCGCACACTGACTGCGCACACTGACTGCGCACACTGACTGCGCACACTGACTGCGCACTGCGCACACTGACTGCGCACTGCGCACACTGACTGCGCACTGCGCACACTGACTGCGCACTGCGCACACTCACAGCGCACTGCGCACACTGACTGCGCACACTGACTGCGCGCACTGACTGCGCACTCACAGCGCACTCACTGCGCACTCACAGCGCACTGCGCGCACTCACGGCACACACTCACAGCACACTGCACACACTCAAACTGCTGATGGGGATCGGTGCCGGGGAGGGGGGGCCAGTGAGGCTGCTGGAGTGCGTGGCTGCTGATGGGGATCGGTGCCGGGCAGGGGGGTGGTCGGGTCAGTGCGGCTGCTGGGAGAAGTACAAGGGGAATGCTGGGGAATTCCGACATTGGACCGCAAGTACTAAAATATTTTGTCGGATGTATTCCAACATAGGACCGCAAAGGGTTAAAGCTCCCGTGTCACGCGGGTCAATACGAACCCGCGATGTCCTATTGGCCCGCGTAACCTGGAGCTGCTACCGGCGCCCCCAACAGAAGTATCTAAGCAGAGGGTCCCCAGAGCTGAAATCAATGGGGTTCAGCTCCTAAGACCCCCTGCTTTTGGGGAGTGTAAGCTTCTTTAATGCATGCATCAACGGGTGCAATAAAGTCTGCTACATCTGTAGTACCACTGAAGGCCATTGATTACATCCCACTTAAATTAGAGCTGTTACTATTCCTACTTCCAGTATAGTATCAAAGATATGGACAAGAAAAGTGTCCTGGCTTCCCCTGACTCTCTCTCCCTCTCTCTCTCTCTCCCTCTCTCTCTCCTTCTCTTCCTCTCTCCTTCACAGGTTCGTGGAGCCTGCAGTTTGAGCAGGGAAACAGCGTGCTTGTCCTGCGCAGCCTGCTCTGGTTAGGAATGACTTTCTACCACCGACCGCTCACCCCACAACACGGTTACATCTACATCGGGACCGGGGAGCGCAACATGGATCTTCCATTCATGATCTAAACACCGCCACTCGCTGTGAGGCGCCTTCCCGCGCCGCTGAGAGATGACGGGGGCTTATATATCGAGCAGTGCTGATGTTGAAGTTTATTTTTTATCCGTGCATTAGGCTCGTCTTGCTGCCTACTCGCCCACGTTTCTGATTTGTGGAGTTACGTAGATTAATAAGAGTTACAGGAAACATGGGTTAGATCAGGGGCGCTTAACTCCAGTCCCCCCTCCCCACCCCAGGTCAGATTATCAGGATATCCCTGCTTCAGCACAGGTGGATCAATCAGAGGCTCAGTCAGAGAAGAATGAGTCTCTGAGCCACCTGTGCTGAAGCAGGGATATCATGAAAACCTGACCTGGTTGGGGGCTGGGCTTGAGGACTGCAGTTGAGAGCCCTGGGTTAGAGCTGCAACAATTCTGGTATCTGGGGCCATATTTGTTTCTTCCCATATTCCCTGGGTGTGCGGTAATGGCTGACGCTGCACTAAGTGTTTTGTATCTTAATCAGGATTTGTGTTTCTTACATGACACAAACTACATGGAGACCCTTGGTAGGTAGCAGCCCCCTGTATGTTTTTCTGGCATTCACATATCGATGTGAATTACTAATGTAAAAGGTTCATCAATAAAAATAAATAAAATCAGTTTTTAAGAGCTGGCGTTCAGTTGTATTTTGACATCCCAGCTTCCTTACGCCTTTAAAAACATCAGGGAACTCGTCAAATTATTCAGTTTTTACAGAACAAAATGGATAAGTACAGAGTGACACGCTGTGCTCATTTGCATGTTATTACCCAGAATCCTTTGCTACAGGGGAAGCACTGTTTGCTAAGCAATAATGGGGGAAAGCAGGATTGCAGACGTGTCTGAGACCTGCAAATGTGCTCACGAGGGATATTTGTATTTGCTGCACAGAATATAATGAACATGAGGGCCCTGGTATTCGGGATCTTAAACACATTTGCAGCCACGAGGGAGAGGAATACAATATCGTAAGGGGTTGGTTACTTCAGTGGAAGGGTGTGGGTGCAACCACATAAGAAATATATAAGGTCTCTGACGCCACAAGATATATATATATGCAGTTGAATATCATCATTAAAGAGATGGTATAACCATCTTAAAAACACACTGAGACCTAATCTGTGACCTGATCCAGAAGGGAAATATCAGGAAGAGACGATGTGAAGGAAGAAATCTAAAGTCTTACCGCCACGGTACAGTTACATAGGAGGTGAGGGTAAAAAAAGACGTCCATCAAGTTCAACCTATGCTAAATCTAAATGACAGATACTTTATCCTATATCCGCACTTACAGTATATTGATCCAGAGGAAGGCAAACATACAACCCCAGTGTTATATCATCCAATGATGTCTCATAAGGGGAAAAATACATTCTTTCCTGACTCCAAGAATTGGATTAATCCCTAGGTCAGCGCCCTCCCCATGTTTACTTATTTTTAGAAAGGTATACAGGGATATAACAAATGAGATGTCCAACTTTTTTTTTTTTTAACATATCTGTTGTATCTGCCATCATAGTCTCCATGGGTAATGAATTCCACATTGTAACTGCCCTTACTGTAAAGAACCCTTTCCTTTGTACTGCCCGTGGGATGCATAGTTCTTTTGAAAGCTCCTTGTATTGTCCCTGAATATTTTTGTATATTTTTATCATATCCCCTCTTAGACGCCTCTTTTCTAATGTAAACAAATCTAATTTAGCTAGTCTCTCCTCATAACTCAGATTATCCATCCCTTTTTATGGAAATAGAGAAAGTGCAGAGATGAGCCACCAGATTAATAAGGTATTTTGAAGGAGTGCTCCCCAAAATTGTACTCCATATTCAAGGTGAGGTCTTACTAATGCTTTGTGAAGGGGCATTATTATGTTTACTTCCCTTCCATCCATTGCCTGTTTAATGCAAGATAAGATCTTGTTTGCCTTTGCAGCTACTGCATGACTTTGGGCACTATTGCTAAACCTGCTTTCTACAAGCACTCCTAAATCCTTCTCCATCAAGGATTCACCTAATTTAACCCCATTAAATTTGTAAATTGCCTGGATGTTCTTGTTTCCTAAATGCATAACCTCACATTTATCTGTATTAAACCTCATCTGCCATTTACCTGCCCACGTTTCCAGTCTCTCCAAGTCCTTCTGAAGAGAAATTGCATCCTGCTCTGATTCTACTACCTTACACAATTTAGTGTCACCAGCAAAGATGGAGACTTTGCTCACTATGCCAACCTCAAGGTCATTAATAAATAAGATAAAAAGCAGGGGTCCCTGTACGATCCCTGAGATTTTCCACTCACGACTTTAGCCCAACCTGAAAAAGTTCAATTTATTTCAACTCTATGTTGTCTGTCCTTCCACCAGTTTTAAATCCAGGTGCAAATATTTTAACCGAGCCCAATTCGCTTTATTTTTTACACTAACTTCTTGCATGGAACCGTATCAAAAGCCTTTGCAGAATCTAAGTAGACCACATCAACTGCTTTAACCTGGTCTAAATTCCTACTTACCTCCTCAAAGACACTAATAAGGTTAGTTTGGCATGATCTATCCTTCATAAATCCATGCTACTACTAATAATTTTGTTTTCCATTAGGTATTCCTGAATATTATCTCGTATTAAACCTTCAAGTAGCTTCCCCACTATTGAAGTCAGGCTTACAAGTCTGTAATTCCCTGGTTGTGATCTAGCTCCCTTTTTAAATATAGGCACCACATCTGCTTTACACCAATCTTGTGGTACTGAGCCTGTGGAAATTAAGTCCTTGAATATTAAATGTAATGGTTCGGCTATTACTGAACTTAACTCCTTGAGAACTCTTGGATGTATGCCATCGGGGCCAGGTGCCTTATTTACTTTAATTTTATCAAGCTGCCTACGAACTCCTTCCTCAATTAACCAATTGTTCATTAATATGGAGGTTGTGGCTTCCTCCTGCGGCACTACTATTGAACTTGATTCTTCCCTGGTAAACACAGAGGCAAAGAATTTGTTTAATACCTCCGCTTTTTCATTATCTCCAATAATCTGTATGCCAATCTCACACTGAAAGGGTCCTATATTTTCTTTTTAAAGTACTAAAATAACTTTTTAGTTAATCTTACCTTCTATTATAATCCTTTTTTCATTATCCATTTTTGCTCATTTGATTGCCCTTTTGCAACATTTGTTACATTCCTTTTAATTCTGATACGATGTCGCCGTCCCTTCTGATTTAAAGAATCGACTGTAAAGCCTGCCTCTTCTTGTCCATTTCCTCCCCTACCTGTTTATTTAGCCACATTTGTTTAGACATTTCTTTTATACTTAGTGTATACACTTGGGTAATAAGCGTGCTTTTCTAACAATGTTTTAAAGACTGCCCATTTATCTTCCACATTTTTCCCTGCAAAAACATCATCCCAATGTATTACTTGTAGATTAGACCTCAATGTATTAACATCTGCGTTTCTAAAGTTTAAGGTCTTTGTTGAACCCAAGAAATCTGTTTTTTGTTTATAATGTATTTCAAATCAGACCATGTTATGATCACTGTTACCCAAATGTTCCCTGAGTTCAATATGTATTATCACTTCTACATTGTTTGATATTACCAAATCCAGTACTGCCCCTCTCCTGGTGGGTTCCTCAATCATTTGGGTAATTTAATTGTCTTTAAGCACCCACAAAATCCTGTTTCCTTTTTTTGCAATGCTAATCTCATTGCCCCAGTCTATGTCTGGATAATTAAAATCCCCCATTATGCAAACATGACCCAGTTTTGATGCCTTCTCCATTTGCAAAAGTATTGTAGCTTCCTCAATCTCACAGATATTTGGTGGTTTATAGCATATCCCTACAAACATTTTCTTTGTACTTTTACCTCCTTTGCTAATTTCTGAACTTCTTCCTCAGTGACATTCTGCACAAAGTACAATGGGGAACAGAGGTATGTATATTATAAAAACATGAAGTTACATACAGGTGAGGACAAACAGGTACAAAGAGGTAATGAGGACTCTGCCCATGAGAGGGAATGAGGGACAATGATGAAACAGTGGCTCAGGTTAGAATATGGTCCAGTCTGACAGCTGAAGGTTTTTTTTTTGGGGGGGGGGGGGGGTGTTACATAGGATGGGTGGTCCTGTCACACAGCTGGTCCTAATGGGGTTGGATGTTAGGTATGTTGAGTAGGCTTACTTGAAAAGGTGCGTTTTCTTGGAGTTTGTAAACATCTGAAAGCTGGGGAGAGCTGGCTGATTTTATGTGGTAGAAAATTCATTTGTAAATCATTACTAAGGCTCTGCATTTCTAGAGGCCCTGGGAAGTAAGTGTAGGGATATGCGTAGTGGAGCGGGGAGGGCGGTAGATTAATCTAGCAGCAGCATTTTGGTCGGATTAGCGTTGGGAGAGTCGGACAAGGTGAATGCAAATTACGAGCAGGTTGCAATAATCTAGGTGGAACATGATGAGCGAGTGGATTCAGATTTTAGCTGCATCGCGAGTGCCAAAAAAGGGTGTACGTTGGCGATATTTCGGAGGAGGAGATGGCAGGACTTTGTGAGGGGCTGACTGCGAGGTCAGAGTCATGGTTGATCCCAAGGGAGTAGCCATTGCAGTGAGTACACATTTTAATTGTGTTTGTGTAGCAATTACTCAGCTGACTTGGTGCATGCGCGCACACGCGCCCAGAGTAGCATCATTTTTACAAAGACCATATTACTAAGACAATGTTAGTATCTGCCATTCATTTACTGGCGGTCAGCAAACCCATCCTGCAATATAAAGGTATACGATTGTGAATTCCCAGTTCTCACCAAAAAGAGGGCTCTCGTAGATAAGAGGAAGATCCTGGGAAATATGTCAAATAATTTCATTTAACACATGTAACATGCAAGGAAATAATGCTGAGTGGACATCAATGTAGTGAATATTGCAAAGGAGGAGACATCACAGAAAATGTTCTATATACAAATCAGGTTTCACTGATTAGCCTGTGTCTATGCATTTGCTTTTTTGTGCAGTGTGCCTCCTCTTTTAGTGGCAATGGACATGAAAGGGTTTGCACACGGGTGAGGAATAATAACACATCAGTCTGATACGTGCAGTGTCCGGAGTAACCACCTATGTCAAAAACCCACTTCGTTGGCGAGCAGAAAACGAAAAATGTTGAAAATAATGGAGATACTTATTCTTCGGCTAGCTCATCTGCTGAACAATAAAAGATGCATTTGAAATGAATCGAGGTGCGTTGCTACAAACTCGCCCTACACATAAGCATATTGTGATTTGTAACATGTCAACAGGAGAACTTACAGTACCCGAAGCATGTTACACGGGAATGTGCCAAAATTAAAATGTATGTAAAAACACTTTTTAATGCCAGAACACTCCCCTTGCTCGGAGGCAACAAATTATGCTCCAGTAGCAAGTACTTTACATTTGGCACAACCACAAGATGATACAAATTGCAGTATGACACGGCACACTCTTTGCCCTATTACACAGACCCTGTAGACAGGTCGCATTCCACATGTGCTCCGAGAAAAGCAATGCCTTAGACAGCTATTTTGAACACATCTGTTCCTGAAAGCACCCCTTCTACCCTTCCCTTTAAGAAGTTGGTTCACCTAGAATCTGTTTGCAGTTCTCTTTGTTTATGCGCTGGTCTCTGTTCTGTGAAATTCAAAACAAGGGGTTGCTGTAGTTTTGTGTCGCTGAACATAAGCAAATAGAAACGCAAATGGTAGCGGTAAAATCCAGTCCTTTTGGCATCGTGGATATCAGGAACATATGATTTAATATTCAATACAAGGAGAGATCTGTCAAACTTGCTGCCCAATTAGCAGCGCTAACAAAAAGCACACAACACAGTGAGAAAGGAAATGGATTTATTGGATGGGTGTGTGTAACCATGTCTTTATTATGTTCGAGTTTGCACCACTTCTCTGCCCCACTGGCTTTGAGTAGGCTAATAACAAACTGCAATGTAAAACATTGGTCAGGACCTTCCTTATGCTTCCGTGAAATTACATGGAGGACAGAAATGCACACACCGTCTAAAATATGTTCGTGCCATGATAGGGATATGTGGTCTCTGCCGAAATCCTGGGTGTCCTCCTGACCCCTCTGCTGGGAAGACCCGAGTGCTCGGCCGGTCCCACCTCAGTGTTTGATATAGAGGGGTTTCTTCCCATAGCGCACGTTGTTCTTCAGGATGGGGTCTCCCACTGGCATTCGCACCTTGCTCCACTTCAACCCCTTCTTAAGAATGGGCTTCATGGAGGACACGGACCATCGGGTCAGGTACCTGGGAGAGAGGGAGACAAGGCCAGGCTGAAGTTTAAGTGGTAAGGCGCTTGCATGGAGGAGAGCACAACATGGCTGCCAACATATTCGCTTGGGGCCCTGGTATACGCCTTTGAGCCACAGAAGTCCTTTGAATCCCAGTGTTAGCGTTTCATAACTGCAAGCTCGGCGTCTCAGGCACCAGAACTTATTGTGGCTGCTTTGCAGGAAAGGAACCAGAGGTGCTGGTTCAGACACCTCTAGGCTGGACCCCCACCCTCTCTCTGTTGGCAGAAGGCCTGGTCCCTGCCAGTAAGGGAGTGAGGTGGGGATTGAACAAAAGGTCTGTTTCCAAAAGTCACGTGATTTTAAAATTAAATAGCTTTCAGAAGACAGTGCTGTTTACCACGTGCAAAACAGCCCCGTATCCATAAAAGAAAATGATCCCACCATCCATCCACCCCGTTTATTTTAACAGGATCAACATTTCAGTCCTTTAAAGGACCTTTCTCAAGATGGACCTATCTATTGACCCCGAGTGTGCCCGATTTCTACATTTCTATATACCATTTACTTTCAGTGCACCGAGGTAGGTTTGCCCATTGGATACATGCATGCCGCTTCTACACCCCCCCCCCCTATATACCCCACACTAAAGTGATGCTGGCTCTTAGTCCAGAGATAGAACCAAAACACCATGGGAACCTTGAGGCCCTAGGTATGAGATCAGCGAGGGCACGGCTACTCCTGTGCACTGCTGATGTTTTTTCTCATCTTCCTATCCCCCACAGTACATGGGTTCTGTGCTTTATCATTAAAAAGACTCCAAGTGTGAAGCCAGCACAGTTATTTGTTGCCTTCTTTGGTCCATATCAATCCAGGATATGTCCTTTTGGAGATGAGAACCCCAGAACTGGACACATTATTCCAATGACATGAATGACTACCTGCTTTCTAATTGCTCTCTCTACATAGCCTAAGATCCTGCTCCCCATCCCTCCTGCATGTCTAACTTTTCCCCTATGTACTTATGGATATGGAAACGAGTGACCCAGCCTCAAAATAAGACTGATCAAAAACTGCTCACAGTAAAGTTAAACCTGTTCCGTTCCCAAAGGTCAACACTTCTGTTCCCATGGCTGGCCAGCATTGTAATGTTAGCTGGAATACCGTATAACAGTGTGTATGTCTATTTATATAGCGCCATTAATGTACATAGCGCTTCACAGCAGTAATACACGTGACATTTGTATTATTTGTTATTTATATAATTAACAGGTCATGGGAATAAGTGCTTCAGACATAAAAGTAACATTTCGGAAGAGGAGTCCCTGCTCCGAGGAGCTTACAGTCTAATTGGTAGGTAGGAAGAACGTACAGAGACAGTAGGAGGGAGTTTTGGTAAGTGCATCTGCAGGGGGCCAAGCTTTATGTATCATGTGTCCAGGATTATCCAGTGCTATTCATATGCTTCTTTAAGCCAGTGTGTCTTAAGTTGGGTCTTAAAGGTGGATAGAGAGGGTGCTAGTCGGGTATTCAGGGGAAGGGCACTCAAGAGGTGTGGGGCAGTCAGTGAGAAAGGTTTAAGGCGGGAGAGGGCTTTAGATACCAAGGGGGTAGAGAAAAGACATCCATGAGCAGAACACAAGAGTCTGGATGGTGCAAAGCGAGAAATTAGGGCTGGGATGTAAGGAGGGGCAGATGAGTGTAAAGCTTTAAACGTGAGGAGGAGAATTGAGTGCGCGATGCAGGATTTGATAGGAAGCCAGGAGAGGGATTTCAGCAGGGAGGAAGCCAAGACAGATTTAGGAAAGAGTAGAGTGATTCTGGCAGCAGCGTTTAGGATAGATTGTAAGGGAGGCAGGTGAGAGGCAGGAAGGCCGGACAGCAGGAGGTTACAGTAATCGAGATGGGAGAGAATGAGGGCCTGAGTTAGAGTTTTTTTAGTCGAGCAACAGAGGAAAGGCGTATCTTTGTTATATTGCGGAGGAAAAAGCAACAGGTTTTAGAAACGGTTGAGTGTGACCCCTAGGCAGCGTGTTTGGGCTACTGGGTGAATGATAGTACTTCCAACACTAATGTGGAAGGAGGTAGTGGGCCAGGTTTGGGAGGAAGTATAAGGAGCTCTGTTTTTGCCATGTTAAGTTTAAGTCAACGGAGGGCCACCCAGGATGATATAGCAGAGAGACATTTAGAAACTTTGGTCTGTACAGCAGGTGTAAGGTCAGTGGTTGAAAAGTAAATGTGTGTGTCGTCAGCATAGAGGTGATATTTAAACCAAAAGATGTTATTAGGTCACCTAGAGAAAGTGTGTACAGAGAAAAGAGAAGAGGTCCCAGGACAGAGCCCTGGGGTACCCCACAGAGAGATTGATAGAGGAGGAGGTGTTAGCAAGAGAGACACTGAAAGTACGATGGGAGAGG
The DNA here is from genome assembly GCA_036426205.1 of Ascaphus truei. Taxonomy (NCBI): domain Eukaryota; kingdom Metazoa; phylum Chordata; class Amphibia; order Anura; family Ascaphidae; genus Ascaphus; species Ascaphus truei. The sequence continues at coordinate 19,249 of WSYH01002413.1, forward strand.
TAAGAGGAGATCCAGGACAGAGCTTTGTTACGAATACCGAGAGTATGGAGAATGTGAAGGAGAAGAGGGTGGTCCACGGTGTCAAATGCTGCAGAGAGGTCGAGTAATATGAGCAGAGTGTAATGACCTCTGTCTTTGGCAGCATGGAGGTCATTAGTTATTTTAGTGAGCGCTGTTTCAGTGGAGTGAGCAGTGTGCAAGCCAGGTTGTAGAGGGTCTAGGAGAGAATGGGTGTTGAGAAAGTGGAACAAGCGAGAGAATACAAGACGTTCAAGGAGTTTAGAGGCAAAAGGCAGGAGGGAGACAGGTCGATAGTTAGAAAGACAGATAGGGTCAAGCTTTCTGTTTTTGAGTAATGGTATAACTGTTCAAAGGAGGAGGGAAATGTACCAGAGTAGAGGGAGGAGTTAAAAATGTGTGTGAGCGTAGGGGTTATAGTAGGAGCAAGAGGTTTTAGGAGATGGGAGGGAGTAGAGTCAAGAGGGCAAGTAGTAGAGGAAGAAGAGGAGATCAGCAATGACACATCCTCCTCTGAGACAGCGGAAAAAGAGTCAAGGAAGGCAGGAAGAGAGTTAGGAAGCGGTGTAGGATGGGAGGAGGAAACAGAGGGGGTGTCCGAATATATGGATTCCACCTTTTCCTTAAAATAGTCACCAAAGTCCTGAGGTGAGATGGAGGAAGCAGAAGAGGCAGCTGAGGGTGGTTGAGTCAAAGACAGAGAAGAGTCGGCGTGGGTTAGACTTGATTAGTGAAGAAAAGTAGGTTTGTTTAGTCTGAGAGAGGGCAGAGTTAAAACAGGATAGCTTAAATTTGTAGTGAAGGAAGTCTGCGTGAGTATGAGATTTCCTCCAGAGGCGTTCAGAGGAACGAGTGGAGGAACGCAGCATGCGCGTGTGGGAATTTAGCCAGGGTCTGGGGTTAGAAAGGCGAGGACGGCAGAGAGAAAGCGGGGCATGTAGATCAAGAGAGGAGGATAAGGCAGAGTTGTAGTTCCTGACCAGGTTGTCAGGGTCTGGAGGAGAACTGAGAGGAGAGGGAGGAGCGTAAAGTGGAACCAAAGGCTGGCAGGTTAATAGAGCGCAGGTCTCTGCAGTAGCGAGAGGTAGATGGAGAAGGGGAGAAGAGAGAGAGAAAATGAGATGAGGTGATGGTCAGAGAGAGGAAAGGGGGAAATGGCGAAATCAGAGAGAGAAAAGTTTAGTGAAAACCAGGTCTAACTAGTGGCCATCCTTAAGGGTTCTGGCTGCAGTCCACTGTTGAAGGCCAAAAGAAGAGGTTAGAGAGAAAGCGGGAAGCCCAAGGGAGAGAGGGGTCATCAATGTGGCAATTGAAGTCCCCAAGGAGAAGAACAGGGGAGAAAGAAGGAGAGACAAGATTCAAAGTGAGAGAGAAAGGCAGAAGGGGGATGAGTAGAGGTAGGTGGGCGATAGATGACCGACACGTGAACAGGGAGAGGAGAGAAGATCTGGACAGTGTGAACCTCAAAGGAGGGAAAAGCAAGAGAGGGGGGAATAGGAAGGGTACGGTAATGGCAGAGAGAGGAGAGCAGGAGCCCCACGTCTCCACCCCTGCCATCAGGGCGCGGAGTGTGGGAGAAAGAAATGCCACCATAGGAGAGGGCAGCTTCCATGGCAGAGTCAGACTGAGTGAGCCAGGTCTCAGTTATAGCAAATAGGAGCAGGGAGTGAGAGAGAAAGAAGTCATTCACAGAGAGGAACTTGTTAGAAAGGGAGCGAGCATTCCAAAGGGCACAGGAGAAAGGGAGAGAGGAGGGAGGGTGGCAGGGGATGGGTATGAGGTTGGAGGGGTTGACACCAGAAGGAGTAGAGATTGCAATTGGCAGGCGAGGACGAGAGCATGTAGGAATAAGGCAGGGACCAGGATTGGGAGAGATATCCCCAGAAGCAAGGAGGAGAAGCATGGATAGAAAGAGGATGTAAAAAAAAGAAGTCATGCACTTGTTAGAGAGGGAGCGAGCATTCCAGGGTGAGGGGATGGAGGTAGACCGGGGTATAAGAGGTTATATAGATGGTATCAGGTTGCAGGGGATGGGTATGAGGTTGGAGGGGTTGACACCAGAAGGAGTAGAAGTTGGTAAATAATACCAAGAAAAGTACATTTTTAATTAAAAAAAAAAACATCTTTATAATCCCAGCATTTTCAGAGTTATTTTTCTCTTTCTGTTGTGCTAATGTACGTAACTTTGTACTCGTAAGGGGAAACGTCCCAGTGCTGTAGAGCTTACAGCCTAACTTGTGGTTCCTGAGGCACATGGAAACCCTGTAAGAAGACATTGTTCTGAGCCTGGCCCTGTCGTGCGGTACATCGTTACAGCACAACACAAAGACTTGTGTGATGTCACATCCGAGTGTGGAAGGTTCACCTGTTCAGATGGAACTTTGGCTGTGGGATGTGTCCTTCGGGTAGCCGGGGCCTGTGGTTCGGCAGGAGACCTGAAGGCAGAAGACACAGTGTGGGTCACACAAAGATGTATCATTTAGAGGAACACACACTTCGTGGTTATACATTTATTCAAGCACTATGGCCAATATCTACTAAGCACTGCTATTCCATACGGTGTCATATAGTGCTGGAAGGTGTCTTGTGGAATAGCACCAGTGTATGTGTGTGTGTATGTATATGTGTGTGTGTGTATGCATGCAATAATACACGTGACAATCATATAGTGCTGGAAGGTGTCTTGTGGAATGGCACCACTTTGTGTGTGTGTATGTATGTATATACAGTTAGGTCCGGAAATAATTGGACACCGATACAAGTTTTGTTATTTCGGTTGTGTACCAAAATAAATTCAAGTTACAGTTAAATAATGAATATGGGCTTAAAGTGAAGTGTATCAGCTTTAATTTGAGGGTATTCACATCCAAATTGGAGGAAGGGTTTAGGAATTACATCTCTTTAATATGTAGCCCCCTCTTTTTCAAGGGACCAAAAGTAATTGGACAATTGACTGAAAAGCTGTTTCATGAACAGGTGTGGGCTATTCCTTCGTTATTTCATCATCAATTAAGCAGGTAAAAGGTCTGGAGTTGATACCAGGTGTGGCATTCGCATTTGGAAGCTGTTGCTGTGAACCCACAACATGCGGTCAAAGGACCTCTCAATGCAAGTGAAATAGGGCATCCTTAGGCTGCAAAAAAAAAAAGAAAATCCATCAGAGAGATAGCAGGAACATTATGAGCGGCCAAAACATCAGTTTGGTACATTCTGAGAAAAAAAGAATGCACTGGTGAGCTCTGCAACACAAAAAGGCCTGGACGTCCACGGAAGGCAACTGTGGTGGATGATCGTAGGATCCTTTCCATGGTAAAGACAAATCCCTTCACAATATCCAGCAAAGTGAAGAACACTCTCCAGGAGGTAGGCATATCATTTTCAAGTCTACCAAAAAGAGAAGACTTCACGAGAGCAAATACAGAGGGTTCACCACGAGGTGCAAACCATTCATAAGCATCAAGAATAGAAAGGCTAGATTAGACATTGCCAAACGATATCTAAAAAAACCAGCCCAGTTCTGGAACAGCATTCTTTGGACAGATGAAACTAAGATCAACCTGTACCAGAATGATGGGAAGAAAAAAGTATGGAGATGGCTTGGAACGGCTCATGATCCGAAGCATACCACATCATCTGTAAAACACGGTGGAGGCAGTGTGATGGCATGGGCATGCATGGCTTACAATGGCACTGGGTCACTAGTTTTTATTGATGATGTGACAGAAGACAGCAGCAGCCGGAGGAATTCTGAAGTGTATAGGGATATATTGTCTGCTCAGGTTCAGCCAAATTCAGCGAAGTTGATTGGACGGCGCTTCACTTTACAGATGGACAATGACCCAAAACATACTACGAAAGCAACCCAGGAGTTTTTTAAGGCAAAGAAGTGGAATATTCTGCAATGGCCGAGTCAATCACCTGGTCTCAACCTGATCGAGCTTGCATTTCACTTGCTGAAGACAAAACTTAAGGAAGAAAGACCCACGAACAAAAAACAACTGAAGACAGCTGCAGTGAAGGCCTGACAAAGCATCACAAAGGAGGAAACCCAGCGTTTGGTGATGTCCTTGCGTTCCAGACTTCAAGCAGTCATTGCCTGCAAAGGATTCTCGACAAAGTATTAAAAATGAACATTTTATTTATGATTGTGTTCATTTGTCCAATTACATTTGAGCCCCTGAAATAAGGGAACTGTGTATGAAAATGGTTGCAATTCCTAAACGTTTCATACAATATTTTTGTTCAACACCTTGAATTAAAGCTGAAAGTCTGCACTTCTATTGCATCTTGGTTGTTTCATTTCAAATCCATTGTGGTGGCGTACAGAGCCAAAATTATGAAAATTATGTCAGTGTCCAATTATTTCCGGACCTAACTGTATATGTATATATATGTGTGTGTGTGTGTGTGTGTGTGTATGCATGCAATACTACATGTGACAATCATAGCGCTGGAAGGTGTGTTGTGGAACGGCACCACTTGGTAAATAAGGACTTACATGTGCAACTGCACCGACACCTAATAAAACCAGTTTACACACAATAGGGGTTATTCATTGAACTGCATTAGTGCCGATCTGGGCTGTGTTGCACGGAAACTCCCACTGAAGTCAATAGGAGTTTCCGTGTGATCGTGCATCGATCCACACAACCATGCTTTCATGCATAGCCCCTAAAGTTACAGCCCCCCTACCGCGTATCACCCCGATTCCATACTTCACAGTAAAATCCTCCATCATTTTCCTAACAAGATAAATATTCATTTATTTCTGCACCGAGCGATGGAAATGTGGACCCGCCATCGCATGCTCAGACTACGATTCTACCAGCTCCGGCTGGGCGCGCGCGATCTGGTGACATCATGAATGCGATCCGGCAAAGCGGCATGTGAACTGCAGGCAGGCAGGAGACAGGGAGGCGTGGCGGAGGCGTGGCCGTTAGCGGCTCTCCCTCATTGGCTGAACAGCTCTCGTGATGCGGTAGTCGCCTGCTGAAAACAAAATCCCAAGTCTGTTCTCCAGTCTGCACGCCCTGCCGCCCCAGTCTGGCCGCCCTGCCGTTCCAGTCTGGCCGCCCTGCCGTTCCAGTCTGGCCGCCCAGCCGTTCCAGTCTGGCCGCCCTGCCGTTCCAGTCTGGCCGCCCTGCCGTTCCAGTCTGGCCACCCTGCCGTTCCAGTCTGGCCGTCCGCCGTTCCAGTCTGCGCTCCGCGCCGCCCCAGTCTGGCCACCCCAGTCTGCCCGCCCGGCCGCCCCAGTCTGCCCGCCCCGCCGTTCCAGTCAGCTCCGCCCTGCCGTCCCAGTCTGCCCGTCCTGCCGCCCCAGTCTGCGTGCGCCGCGCTAGGTATGTACACTTTCATTTTCATGTTGCTATTTGTTTTTGTGTGGCACCGCCGGACGCTTTTGGTATAATCACGTCCTTAGATGTGAGCCCGTAACTACAGAAAGCCACAGTTACTCGCTACTCTGTAATAGTTATTTCCGTGCTTCTATCAGTTTGGCCGTTGTGTGTGGAGAGGTGTTGGAGGGCAGAGTGCCTCCATTTCATTGAAACGCTGATGCATGTTGCTAGCTTGGGTTTTAAAGGTACCTTCTGTAAATTAGGATACCATATGAACAAGCCTCTGGATTTAATGTAACGATCCTACTGTATTTATGTAAAGAAGTATAACCCCAGAATACATTTTGGAGGCGAGGCTGCGCTTCTTAACCCTTAAACAACTGCAGAACCCGTCAAAACTGCTTTGCACCCAGTGGTTGAAGCGGGTTAAAGAGAGTAGTGGTACTGTGCCTGACCTAATAATACATCTGCATAAATTAAACATTGTTAAAAATAGCTATTGCGACCATGTCACACCGCGGAGCTGTAAGTAATAAGGCGGAGGCACCGCGGAGCTGTAAGTAATAAGGCAGAGGCACTGCGGAGCTGTAAGTAATAAGGCGGAGGCACCGTGGAGCTGCAAGTAATAAGGTGGAGGCACCACGGAGCTGTAAGTAATAAGGCGGAGGCACAGCGGAGCTGTAAGTAATAAGGCGGAGGCACCACGGAGATGTAAGTAATAAGGTGGAGGCACTGCGGAGCTGTAAGTAATAAGGTGGAGGCACTGCGGAGCTGTAAGTAATAAGGCGGAGGCACCACGGAGCTGTAAGTAATAAGGCGGAGGCACCGCGGAGATGTAAGTAATAAGGTGGAGGCACTGCAGAGCTGTAAGTAATAAGGCAGAGGCACCGCGGAGCTGTAAGTAATAAGGCGGAGGCACCACGGAGATGTAAGTAATAAGGTGGAGGCACTGCGGAGCTGTAAGTAATAAGGCGGAGGCACCGCAGAGCTGTAAGTAATAAGGCGGAGGCACCACGGAGATGTAAGTAATAAGGTGGAGGCACTGCAGAGCTGTAAGTAATAAGATGGAGGCACTGCTGAGCTGTAAGTAATAAGGCGGAGGCACCGCAGAGCTGTAAATAATAAGGCAGGAGGCACAGCGGATCTGCAAGTATTAAGGCGGAGGCACCGCAGAGCTGTAAGTAATAAGGCGGAGGCACAGCGGATCTGTAAGTATTAAAGCGGAGGCACTGCGGATCTGTAATAAGTCAAAGGCACAGCGGATCTGTAAGTAATAAGGCGGAGGCACAGTGGATCTGTAAGTATTAAAGCGGAGGCACTGCGGATCTGCAAGTAATAAGGCGGAGGCACAGCAGATCTGCAAGTAATAAGGGCAGAAGGCCACGTAATCTGTAAGTAATAAGGATGCGGCCAGGCACAGCAGATCTGCAAGTAATAAGGCAGAGGCACAGCGGATCTGTAAGTAATAAGGCGGAGGCACAGCGGATCTGCAAGTAATAAGGCGGAGGCACAGCGGATCTGCAAGTAATAAGGCGGAGGCACAGCGGATCTGTAAGTAATAAGGCAGAGGCACTGCTAATCTGTAAGTAATAAGGCAGAGGCACAGCAGATCTGCAAGTAATAAGGCAGAGGCACCGCAGAGCTGTAAGTAATAAGGCACAGCGGATCTGTAAGTAATAAGGCAGAGGCACCGCAGAGCTGTAAGTAATAAGGCGGAGGCACCGCAGAGCTGTAAGTAATAAGGCAGAGGCACAGCGGATCTGTAAGTAATAAGGCGGAGGCACCGCGGAGCTGTTCCTAATAAAGTAGTAGTAATCATTACCCGGTGTATCATCACAATTTCAATGACAGATCTGCAGATTCCCAGCCCCCAGATTGTGTGTGTGGGAAAAACAGTATCACTGCCGCACAACATACTTTGTGTTAAAAACTAATCTGATAGCTTCCTGTACATCATTTATAACATTACATGGCAACATTTCAGAGACTCTGTAGAATTAGTCAATAAATAAAAACAAACAAATATAGGTATTGACGGGTAAAATATCGGCATTTCCACATCTCAGCGAAGCCCCGGTAAGCTTCGGGAAGACGGGCTGAAAACCAAGGTATAACTGTGTGTGACGGTACCCATGCTTCTCTGTTTCCGGACTTATGTAGAGCCATTTGGCTCGAAACGTTACGCGACTCATGCGGACACTGGGGTACAAATTGGGTCCCCCATCCCTCCTCTGGAATGGACATTGGATCCCAGTAACCTCCATGATCTGCTCGTTGCATAGGAACGGCCTTGTTTTGTGTATGGTGGTTTTTGTCCTTAAATAAATACTATATTTGCTTTGCAAATTCTCTAAGTGTTACCTGGCACTTTTTTTAATCTTATTTACCCACCATTTATACAAGACTCTGAAATAAGCCAAAGTCATCTAAAGTGAATATTCAAGTCCTGGTCCCCCCAATTCTGCCAGCTTGGGCATCCGTTCTGTCTCCACCCCAACGCATTTGTGACAAAGTGCCCAAGAGCGAAACGCGTGACGGTCAATGTGCAGGCTGTACTGATACCCAACACATCATGTAACGAGGCAGTGAAGAAACGAAAGCGAAGCTCGGCATCAGTGTACAGAGGAGAGAATTACATCTGTGTTCCCCGCCTAGTTTGCACAGGAGAGGGGGTTTGGATACCAGATATTGTAGAAGATTGGGGCTCATGGCAATGATAAAGAATCATTCTAATTATTACAGAATCATTCTAATTAGGTTAATGGAAACATATGTTCGTAAACACCATGATAAATACCCTGGATTGTATGCTACGTGCGCTTCCCTAGGGGGTATACTAGGAACCGGTATATGCAGCGAGTCGAGTTACAACAGAGATCTTGTAAATAGCCACCCCTGGGACTGGTCCAAGTTCCCCCGTTAAAAACATTTCCAAAGTAACAAAAAGAACGGGAGGATTGAACAAAATACATTGCACACAACAACAACTAAACCAACAGGGTGGGGCTTGATGTGGGGGGATTGGAGACTGCAGGGGGTAGAACGGAGAAGCTATTGCTTGCCTGGTCTCGGGATACCCTGGGGGGAGGGCGAGCTTATCATACCGTGGCCAACACATGCAACTAAATCCTCTATGTAAAATGCAATGCATTGAATATTTGACGGGTTGTTTTTTGCAGATTGATAGAAGTCATTTAAAAAAAATGGTTCATATTGCTGAAATGTGGCGTTTTAGGGTATTGGGATGTGCGTTTCTCGTGTGTTTGTGGCTTTAGGATTTTTTTGGTAACTCTTTCAAAAGCACCCCAGTAAAAATGATGAAAACACTGCAGGTGCTAATGTACTGAGTGAGATCCCAAAATATCCAGAAGGAGATTTAGTGCAGGACCATACGATAGTCCAGGGGCAGAAAATTCCAGTCCTCAAGGGCTACCAACAGGGTCACGCTTTCCAGGATATCCCTGCTTCAGCACAGGTGGCTCAGTCTTCGAGCCACCTGTGCTGAAGCAGGGATATCCTGAACACACGACCTGTTGGTAGCCCTTGAAGACGGAATTATGCCCCCCCTGCAGTAAATCTCGCTCTCTGTAAGGATATTAGAGTGCCCGGCCCTTCTTCAGACCTCATCGGGATCCCCCTCACGGGAAGCTTCGTGATGGGAGTGTTCCATAACATACACACAGAGAGAGAGAGAGAAGCAGCGGCAGGGATTCAGCTCAGGGGATGTAGAGGAGAGGAACGTTTAGGACCCACGTATTAGGGGCTTTCCCTGCTGGGATGGGACATACTCCATTGTTGGACCTAAAGTTGTAACCAAGATATTTATTTTATACTGAAACAAGAAATGGTTAACAAGTTGACTGAGCGGCAGCGTTAATGCCGTAATGAGGGAAGTTGATCCTATATGGCGTCGCGGTCTTTGCATGCGCTTGTCACACACAGCAGCACTTCTGCTAACATGGAGTTTAGAAGCATTGTATATATGTGCACGGTTGCAGTGCAGTATGGAAAGTGACAGGTGATCAGCAGCCAAGCGCGGCTGGAAGAGGTGTGATGCTGATCACAGAAGGTGAGGTTTGCTGGACATGGTGGGGTCAGGGGGAGGGGTCTCTTACCTGCTCGGTGGGCCATCTTCACACACACCTCCACCTTCTTGTGCTCCTCAAAGCACAGACTTGTGACTCTGCGAGACAGCATCCCACCATCAGACCGGATAAACTGACTCAGGAGAAGAACGTCCTGCAGGAGGAACAGACAGTGAGTGACGCCATTCTGCATGCGCGCGACGCCATTCTACATACGCCATATATACAGGTTAGGCGTGCTATATACAGGGAGTGAGTCTTATACACAGCTTAGATCTGTGTAAGATAAAAGGTTATATTAGTGAGATCTTTCTCTCTCACACGTTTGTTATAGTACAGTACATACACAAACTTGCACGGTTATGGACCCTTATGCTACAAGTCTGCATAAAAGGCTCCTGGCTACACACACTGAGCTGAGACTTGGGAGGTGTTAAAGTTCTTCGGGCTGTTCCCCTTATTGCCCGATGTAAATAAGAGTTTGCACAGGCAGAAGCCTCTCCTGGTCTTTATTGGCTCTCTGATGAGGACAATGTGGGAGGAGACAGTGGAAACACCTTGATTAATAAACACTCTAGTAAGAGGCTGTAAAGAAAAAGAAAAGTGGCACTCATAAAATGGCACTCATAACACAGAAACTGATAAAATGGCGCTCATTCCACAGAAACCGATAAAATGGCACCCATTCCCACAAAAACTGATAAAATGGTGCTCATTCCACAGAAACCAATAAAATGGCGCTCATTCCACAGAAACCAATAAAATGGCACCCATTCCACAGAAACTGATAAAATGGCACCCATTCCACGGAAACTGATAAAATGGCGCTCATTCCACAGACACTGATAAAATGGCACCCATTCCACAGAAACCAATAAAATGGCGCTCATTCCACGGAAACTGATAAAATGGCACTCATTCCACGGAAACTGATAAAATGGCGCTCATTCCACAGACACTGATAAAATGGCGCTCATTCCACGTAAACCGATAAAATTGGGCTCATTTCCACGGAAACTGATAAAATGGAGCTCATTCTCACAGAAACCGTTAAAATGACGCTCATTCCACGGAAACGGATAAAATGGCACTCATTCCACGGAAACTGATAAAATGGCGCTCATTCCACAGACACTGATAAAATGGCGCTCATTCACAGACACTGATGAAAATGGGCCATCTCAGAACGTTTAAATGACGCTATTCCACGGAAAGGAAACGGATATAAAATGGCGCTCATTCCAGGAAACTGATTAAAATGGCGCTCATTTCCACGGAACCTGATAAAATGGCGCTCATTCCAACAGACTGATTAAATGGCACTCATTCCACAGAAATGATTAAAATGGCGTCATTCCCACGGAAAACTGATAAAATGGCGCTCTTCCCACAGAAAACTGATATAAAATGGCGCTCATCCCACAGAAACTGAAAAAAAATGGCACTCATTCACGGAAACCGATAAAAATGGCGCTCATTTCACCCAGACACTGATAAAATGGCCCCATTCCACAGACATGATAAATGGCACCATTCACAGAAACCAAAAAAATGGCGCTCATTCACGGAGGAACGTATGATAAAATGGCACTCATTTCACGGAAAATGATAAAATGGCGCTCATTCCACAGACACTGAGTAAAATGGCGCTCATTCCACAGACAGCTAAATGGCGCTCATTCCACAGACACTGATAAATGGCGCTCATCCACGTAACCGATAAAATTGGGTCGATTTCCACGGGAAACTGATAAAATGGGCTCATTCTCACAGAACCGTTAAAATGACGCTCATTCCACACCGGAAACGGATAAAATGGCACTCCTATCCACGGAAACTGATAAAATGGCGCTCATTCCACAGACACTGATAAAATGGCGCTCATTCCACAGACACTGATAAAATGGCGCTCATTCTCAGAAACCGTTAAAATGACGCTCATTCCACGGAAACGGATAAAATGGCGCTCATTCCACGGAAACTGATAAAATGGCGCTCATTTCCACGGAAACTGATAAAATGGCGCTCATTCCACAGACTGATAAAATGGCACTCATTCCACAGAAACTGATAAAATGGCGCTCATTCCCACGGAAACTGATAAAATGGCGCTCATTCCCACAGAAACTGATAAAATGGCGCTCATTCCCACAGAAACTGAAAAAATGGCACTCATTCCACGGAAACCGATAAAATGGCGCTCATTCCACGGAAACTGAAGCAAGCGAATATCTGCATTAAGTGCGGTTACGTTAGTAAATCGTAACAGTCTTTGCCAAATGTTGTATTTAGGCCAGTTACCAGGTTACACTAAGTTACCAAGTTACACTAAGTTACCAAGTTACACTAAGTTACCAGGATACACTTAGTTACCAGGATACACGTTACCAGGATACACTTAGTTACAGGTTACACTTAGTTACCAGGTTACACTTAGTACCAGGTTACACTTAGTTACCGGTTACACTTAGTTACCAGGTTACACTTAGTACCAGGTTACACTTAGGTACGTTACACTTAGTTTTACCAGTACACTTAGTTACCAGGTTACACTGAGTTACCAGGTTACACTTAGTTACCGGTTACACTAGTTACCAGGGTACCTTAGTTACCAGGTTACACTAGTTACCAGGATACACTTAGTTACCAGGATACACTTAGGTACCAGGATACACTTAGTACAGGTACACTTAGATTACCAGGTACACTTAGTACCAGGTTACACTGGTTACCCAGGTACACTTAGTTACCAGGTTACACTTAGTTACCAGGTTACACTTAGTACCAGGGTACACTAGTCACCATAGTTACCAGGTTACATCTAGTTACCAGGTTACATCTAGTTACCATGGTACACTAGTCACAGGTAACCTAGTCACCAGGTTACACCTAGTCACCAGGTTACACATAGTCACCAGGTTACACCTAGTTACAGGTTACATCTAGTTAACCAGGTTACATCTAGTTACCAGATTACACCTAGTTACCAGGTTACACATTTACAATGATGTTGGGAAAAGCAAATGAAAGCCTACATTAAAATTCAGTCATTACAATTTGTCCAAGAGTAAACGAAAGTTACATAAGTGGATGTTTACTGCACTGTTACCGCACGGTTACCGGTGCCAGACCCTGTACGCAGGGGTGTAATATAGTGTCCCAAATACACAGCCAGTGTCAAACAACCGCACAAATGTATCAATAAAAACAACACTTATTGAAATCAAATGGGATGAGGGGTGTGTGTGTTTATCTTTATTATACAACGCGGTGTACTTGGTGCTTTACAAAACAGACAAGTAGTACAGGGAATTAGAGTACTAAGTATAAGCAGAGACGTGAGTGTGCGTGTGAGAGAGTCAGTAGCGTTGAGAGAGTCAGTGTCCAGTATGCGTGAGTCATGGTGCAGTATGCGTGAGAGAGTCAGTGTGTGCAGTATGCGTGAGAGTCAGTGTGCCATTATGCGTGAGAGAGTCAGTTGTGTCAGTATGGTGAGAGTCAGTGTGCCAGTATCGTGAGTCAGGGTCAGTATCGTGGGAGCATGTGCCTCATTATGCGTGAGAGAGTCAGTGTGCCAGTATGTTGAGAGTCGTGTGCCAGTATGCGTGAGTCAGTGGTCAGTATGCGTGGAGTCAGTGTGCCATTATGCGTGAGAGAGTCAGTGTGCCAGTGTGTGCGAGAGTCAGTGTGCCAGCAGTAGTGTGCGAGGAGAGTCAGTGTGCCAGGTGTGTGAGAGAGTCAGTGTGCAGTATCGTGAGGAGTCAGTGTGCCAGTATGCGTGAGAGAGTAGTGTGGCCAGTAGTGTGTGAGTCAGTGTGCCAGTATGCGTGAGAGCGTCAGTGTGCCAGTAGTGGTGAGAGTCAGTGTGCCAGTATGCGTGGAGAGTCCGTGTGCAGTATGCGTGAGAGAGTAGGGTGCCATATGCGTGAGGAGTCAGGGATGCCAGTAGTGCGTGAGAGAGTCAGTGTGCGCGTATCGTGAGAGTCATGTGCCCAGTATGCGGTGGAGTCAGTGTGCCGTATCGTTATGAGAGTCCCCCCAGTCGATCAAGCTGCTAGTTACCTATGCAGAATGCAAGTGTGTGTCTCCGTCAGCCGTCACATCGGCCTACATGTGCCCGT